>PVIH01010571.1:0-38655 GCA_004025045.1 Sigmodon hispidus
AGGGATGGAAAAAAAAATTCAGAGGGAAAGATGAACACAAAGAAAATATAGGTGTAGCAATCTTATTTGTATTTCCACCCTTGATAAGCCATGCTTATGATTCTTATCCTCTGTATAGTTATTGTTAACCCTTCCACATTTTAAATTCTTTTTTTACTGTGTTTTTTTTGATAAATACAAAATAAAGAAGGAAAAAAAAGGGAAAAAAAAGAAAATTAGCTTGTCAAAAAAAAAAAATATCATCTCTCACAATCACGTAAGCTTCATTCCAGAAATGCAAGGATGGATCAACTTACGAAAAACTGTAAATGTCATCCATCATATAAACAAACTGAAGGGGAAAAAACACATGATCACTTCCTTAGACTCTGAAAAAGCTTTTGACAAAATCCAACAAGCCTTTGTCATACAAGTCCTTGAGAGAACAGGAATACAGGGAAAATATCTACATATAATAAAGGTGATTTACAAGCAGCTGTCAACCAACATCAAATGAAATAGAGAAACACTCAAAGCAATCCCACTAAAATCAGGAACTAGAGAAGGCTGTCCTCACTCCCCTCATGTATTCAACATATTATTCGAAGTTTTAGCTAAAGCAATAAAAGAAGACAAGGGTATTAAGGGGATACAAATTGAAAAGGAAGAAATGAAAGTATCTTTATTATACATAATTGACCCACAAAATTCTACCAAGGAAATTCTACAGCTGATAAACACCTTCAGCAATGTAGCAGGATACAAGATTAACTCAAAGAAATCAGTAGTCCTCCTATACACTAAAGATAAAAGGGCTGAAAAAGAAATAAGGAAAACATCACCCTTTATAATAGCTTCAAATAGCAATAAATACCTTGGAGTAACGATAAGCAAAGAATTAACAGATATATTTGATAAAAAAATTTAAATCACTGAAGAAAGAATTTGAAGAGGATATCAGAAAATGGAAAGATCTCTCATGTTCCTGGATAGATAGGATCATCATAGTAAAATGGCGATCCTACCAAGAGCAATCTACAGATTCAATGCAATTCCCATCAAAATCCCAACACAATTTTTTACAGATCTTGAAAGAACAACACTCAGTTTCATTTGGAATAACAGGAAAGCCAGGATTGCCAAAACAATTTTGCTCAACAAAAGAAGCTCAGGGCACATCACCATCCCCAACTTCAAGTTATACTATGGAGCTACAGTAATAAAAACAGCCTGGTATTGGCATAAAAACAGACTGGTAGATCAGTGAAATCCAACTGAAGACCCTGACATAAACCCAAAAACCTATGAACACCTGATCTTCAACAAAGAGGCCCAAAATATTCAATGAAAAAAAGATAGTATATTTAATAAATGGTGTTGGCATAAATGGATGGTAGTGTGTAGAAAAATGCAAATAGATCCAAGCCTGTCACCCTGCACAAAACTCAAATCCAAGTGGATCAAAGACCACAACAAAAAACCCAGCCACATTGAACTTGATAGAAAAGAAAGTGAGAAATATCCTCCAATGAATTGGCACAGGTGAGCACTTCCTAAATAGAACACCAGTGGCATAGACACTAAGAACAACAATCAATAAGAGGGACCTCCTGAAACTGAGAAGCTTCTGTAAAGCCAAGGACACACTCAATAAGACAAAATGACATCCTACAGAATGGGAAAAGATTTTCACCAACCCTACAAGTGACACAAGACTGATCTCTAAAATATATAGAGAACTCAAGAAACTAGAGCCCAAAACTTTAAATAACCCAATCAAAAATGAGGTTCAGAACTAAAAAGGAAATTCTCAGCAGGAGAATTACAAATGACTGAAAGGCACTTGAAAAAGTGCTCAACATCTTTATCCATCAGAGAAATGCAAATCAAAACAACTTTGAGATGTCACCTTACACCTGTCAGATTGGCTAAGATAAAAGACACAGATGACAGCCTATGCTGGAAAGGTTGTGGAGCAAGGGGAACACTCCTCCATTGTTGGTGGAAGTATAAGCTTGTTCAGCCACCCTGGAAAACTGTGAATCAATCTTTCCAAGGATCCAGCAATACCACTACTGGTCATATACCCTAAAGTTGCACATTCACACTCTAAAGGCATTAGCCCAACTATTTTCATAGCAGCATTGTTTGTAATAGCAAGAACCTGGAAACAACCTAGATGTCCCTCAACTGAAGATTGGATTAACAAACTGTGGTACATCTACACAATGGAGTACTACTCAACATTAAGAAAAAATGATATCCTAAAATTTGAGGCAAATGGATGGATTTGGAGAATATCCTCCTGAGTGAGGTATCACAAACCCAGAAAGATAAGTAGGGGATGTACTTACTCAGTAGTGGACTTTAAACAAAAAGCAAAGCATGTCCATGATGCAAACCACAACCCCTGTACAGCTTGGGATCTGAAACACCTTGGACAGGCACCTGGGAGCCCATTTCCTTCAGAGAACTCTGACCCTGTCTTGATGTTGGTGTGAGGAAACAGAATTTTCCTGGAGTGGATACTGAACTAAGCCACCTTGGGACCTTGAGACCTCTTTCCCTTGCTAGGGAGGAGATAAGGAGATGGGGAGAAGAGAGAGTGACTGGGAGGGCTAGGAGTGGGAAGGAAGTTTAATAACATGATGCATGGATATAAAATGAGAGTTTATTTAAAAAATAATAAATAAAAATTTTTAAAAAGACAAAAAATGTCCTTATATATATCCTGTATTTCTGTACATCTGGATTGGCTGAAACCATAAGGACATTTCATAAAGAGACTCAGTAAGTTAAGGTGAGCATTTGACCACCCAACTCTAAAACTGGAGAGCTTAGAAATTCATAAGGTCTATCAATATTTCCTCTGAACATTGGTGTGATTAGGACCAACTGGGTAGAGATGAATGAGTTTGAGGAAAATATCATCTTTTAAAAAAAAATGACTACAGAGAATCTGGAGCCTGTCCAAGTCATAGGATTGGGGAAATGAGAGCCAGGCCCTTGGGAAGGGCAGTTCTCCTTTCTCTGAAAATTCTCAAGTATAACCATCTGATAGGGAGTACTCAGTCTCCAAAGGTTGTACCATGTGTTCCAGTCCATCTTGTCAGGCATTGTGGCCCTCTACGTATATACAGTTGCAGCCACAGAGGATAGAGGACATGGCTTTTACCTTCAATGTCCTGATCTGTCTAGGTGAGATATGCAAAGTGGGAAGAAACACTGTGATTCAGAAGAGACCATCTCACACAGCCCAAGACTTTCCAGTCAGATAGCTTGGGAGGTATGGGGCAGGGATCCTCTGGAGCAAAGATCTTTCTGAGCTATCAGAGTTAAATCCTGAATAGGAAACTCTCTTCCAGGACTGAGTCTGAGACCCAGGATCCCAGTGGTGGCGGGTAAGTGTGTACTCAATTGTTCTAGGTCATTTCTTCTCAATCTAGGCAGTAAAAATGGTGAGCAGCAGGTATGGGCTTATTTTTTAGATATGGGGTGTGTGCAGGACTGAGGGCTAGTATCTAATGGAGAAATGTCTGAGGACACTCATTTACTTATTCTTTGTAGGAGCCTTACCAAAGCCAACCATCAAGGCTGAGCCAGGCTCTGTGGTCACTAGGGGAATGCAAGTGAACATCTCATGTATGGGGACTTCAGACGCACACAAGTACCTTCTTTATACTTATAAATTTAAACATGCCCAGCATAAACAAACTTCAACAAAACGTGGGAAGAAAGCTGTGTTCCCCATAAGCTCAGTTGGACTGAATGATGGAGGCCAATATTACTGTTTGTATGTGACCACATCTGACTGGTCACCACAGAGTGACAAATTTGAGCTTGTAGTGACAGGTAAGAAGAACATTATAGTTGTTACTTGTTAGATGTTTTTGCTGTATATAGTTTTACTGTGTTGAAGTTGAAGCTTTTTATATTTAAACAAAAAATAAAAATGTAGAATATAAAAAAACAAAAAAAGAAGAAAGTAACATGCACTGCCCCAGGCTCTAACTTTAGGAAGAGGGAACTGTTTTCTGGATATCACTTTCTTGCAGCCCAAACTTGCTTGACAAGGTGGGCTTTGTGGGCATGTTTAAAACTCTGTCTGTTTTTCTCTAAGGAATCTTTGACAATAAACCCTGCCTATCAGTCCTACCCAGACCTGTGGTGACCTCAGGAGAGAATATGACCCTCAAGTGTTTTTCTCAGGAGGAATATGACAGATTCATTGTGACCAAGGAAGGAGAAGAAAAGCACTCCATGGTTAAGGATTCACAAAAGATATTGGGTGGACTGTTTCAGGCCCTGTTCTCTGTGGGCCCTGTGACTCCCAGCAGTAGTGGAGCATTCAAATGTTATGGCTACTACAAGACAAACCCACAGGTTTGGTCAGAACCTAGTGACCAACTTGAAATACATATCTCAGGTAAGGCAGCCCCACCATTGACTCAATTATATTTAGAAACCTTAATTTTTCTTTCAGCCCTACTGGGAGGTGTTTGAGGAGAGTTCCTGAATCCTGAGGCAGAGTCTCAGAGTATGAGAGACAATAGTGCCAGCAAGGTAAACTGAGAGGAAGAAATAATTGGCAGGATTCAGCTCCTTAACCAAGTGCCTTTGTTTCTTTCAGGGCTGTCCTAGGAAGCCCATCCACCTGACTCAGCAAAATTATGCCATGACCCCCAGAGAGACACTGATCATCCACTATTCTTTTTTTGATGCTGACTATGAAAGAGCTTTTCTGGCCAAGAAAGAGGAAACTTACCTCTCCCTGAACCATGGCCTATACAGTCAAGTTGGGCTCTCTCAGGCTAACTTCACTTTAGGCCCTGTGAACAGCCTCTATGAATTCCAGTACAGATCCTAGAGTATACATGAGCTCTATTCTAAGTGGTCAGCACCTAGTGGCCTAATGGATGTCCATTCACATGTGAGAAGTCTTGGAAACCAATTCCGGGACTCAGACATCATAGGACGTTCTGTGAAAATCTAAGAAATGATAACCAGAATGAGAGTAGGGCATCTCAGAAAGGAATAGACTCTGAGATAGGAAAGGAAGGGTGGAGCATGGTCAGGAAAAAAAGACCTGGTCCTGACAGACAACCATAGTACATGGTGAATAGCTCCTCATCTATTATTCTATCTAAAAATTTCCCTATCACACCATTCTTCTCACTGAAGCCTGGCTCCACAATACCCCTAGGAAAGAATGATACCCTGCTGTGTTTGTCAATGAACACAATGGACACTTTTATTCTGTACAAGAAGGAAGCAGTCCATCCTCCCCTATATATAAAATCAAAATTCCAAGCTCATCAATTCCAGGCAGAATTCTCCGTGAGTGATGTGACCTCAGCACTTGAGGATATCTAAAGTTGCTACAGTCCTCAAGGTTTGTTTTAACTATTGTCATACTTGAACACCCATATGACACTCTTGGTTTCAAATGAAGTAACTCAGAACTCCATGAGCTGAAGGAGTCAGTCAGGATTCTGCATTAGAAAACTTCCTGACTAGGAACAAAATGAGAGACCCTAGTGGGTTGTTACTTACTTGGATATTCAGACATCATGAGAGTTGAGGCCTATGAAGAGTCCATCAAGGTATTCTGAGTAACCATTCTCATTCAGCAATGAAACCTAGATGGTCCCAGGTAGTCTTGGGTTCTCACAAGGAATTATTGGTAGCCATAGGGCAGTGAGTAGAAACAGCTTCTGCACAGATCCTTTGCTGAAAGCTACCAATATACAACATCCTACATGACACTGCCCCACACATTGATCTTACATTTTCCACATTAACTATGAGAAGAAAAGATATGCAGAACCATATGTACCAGATGAATCTGCTTTCTACCTTACCTAGGGAAAGAGAGAAAAGGCCTGCAAATGAAAGAATACATGTGATATTTTTGTAATTCTTAGTCTGACTTATTTGGCTTACTATAATAGTCTCTAGGTACATTCATTTCTTTTTGCTACATACCAATTTTTCTTGTTTCAAGTATATGTCAGATATTATATATATTATAAAAATCTATATATGAACCTCTATACTATATATGTGTATGTTTACATGTGTTTATATTAACAAGATTTCAACCCATTGATATTGCCCTACTAATATTTTTTGAGGATTACTTTTTGCTCTGTACATTCAAAGCACTACACCTTACAACATCTATGCATAGATAATACATGGGCATTTTTGAGTCTTGGTTCTCATTGTAGGTATTTCTAATGATGTAATGAATAGTTAGTAGGATATTAAACAAATTATAGCATCTAGAGAATTATCTGTGGTATGCAAAGAGGAGGAGGATTCAGGATGTCAGTTCTATGTGCTACGGACTTAACAGCCTCTAATGTGCAGATTTTACTTTGGGATCTTAGATACTCAACAGACAAAAGAGAAAACCCATTTTATAAAATTATGCTGAAATGATCCTGTCTGGTATTTTTAGCAGAGTGCTCCAGTTTTTCTTTGTTCTGAACTATGAATGGTAATTTTCTCACTAATTCTGAATACTTGCATTTCAGAAAAATTGTTGTCTCAAAGTGACTTAGCCACCTGCTTGGGCCATAAAGAGCAGAGCAAGGCTGAGGGTTCTATATGAATACTAGAGGGATTCTTACATGCCCAATTTAGCTAGACAACAACTTATCACAGACTCATGAGCTTATATAATAAGAATGGTGGACATTTACAGAAAATAAGAATGTGAATCTCAGAGGAAATACTTTGGTTTGTAAGGCACTTTAGAATATTACTCCTCCTTTTCTAATCTCAGGATCAGCTAAGAACATCAGTTTATTGCAGAACCTGTCCAAACCCAAGGCAGATAAATGAGAAAAATTAAAAGTCATAGTACTGGGTACAGAAGGTTCAAGTCTTGTACAAGGAAGGAGGGAGACAACCTGTTATTGTAGGATACATTTTAATCTTTAATGTCTGTGAATTCTTTGCTCCAAACTACAGCCTCAGACACCCAGGATTACACAAAGGAAAATCTCATCAGGATGGGGGTGACTGGCTTAGTCCTCCTAATTATCGGGATTCTGCTGTTTGAGGCATGGCACAGCCAAAGATGGACCTACCATGTGGCTGGAAAGTAATCAGAAGATAAAGAAGTTCATTTTCTAAAGAAGTCTAGAGTCTGTGAAACAAATACAATTGTCCCAAAATTTTCTGTAAGAAACTCCATTTCTTTTGTTGAGAAACTGTTCTGATAATGTTCAAAGAGCAAATGTGTTTTGGATGTAAGGGAAGGTGTGGGTGTTGTGATGTGATTCTCTTTTAGCAAATGAGTTTCTGTTCCTTAGCTTACTGTGGGCGTTTTCTGACTCATCTTAACTCTATTCTGAATCTATAATGTGAGAGAACATCCTATCTCATCTGTCTGGGTCATGTCCTCACTTCTGTGCATCTTCTGCTTTCCATCCGTTTAATGTGACATTTTTCATCATTATAAATTACCATATTTACTATGGCAATGGTCTCTGTCTACTAGCATAAAAATATCTCAATAAAAAGTAAGGAATAGAGTCAGAGTCCAGACTGTAATGTCACTCCATGCCTATGAAGATACAAGTCTCATTGCATACACTCTCAACCTTTCAACCCCAAGATCAGAAGATGCTTGTCTGTTACATTAGTGTATGTACCTCATGGGAAAGAGTTCCTGAACCTGTCAGACTTTTAACACAGTCTGGAATGCTGATGGATACAGAAGACATCTTCTGGTCCTGATATGTTTTGTCTAAAGTAAACTGTTCAGTATGAAGCTCTGACAGTGGCATGAAAAGTCAATGAAAGATGGTCTCCTGAGCTTGAATCCTACATGCTGCCACTCACCCAAAAGGCTCTAGAGTCTTTCTCACTATGTGCTCAACAGTAGGTTCCAAGGTGTCATGTAGCATATTATAATTGGTGGTAGCTAGTAGGAAACATGTGCAGAACTCAATGACCTTGCATCGGGAAATAAACAGAATCCTCCGGATAGTACCCACTGTCAGTATTTCCCTGTATCCCAGAGGCTATTGTTGGAGCTCCTGAAGAAGTGAGAGAAAGGATGGGAATTATCAAAAGGAATCAGGAAAGGGAGTGCTGGATGGATCCATTTGAGATATTCAGGATACTGGGAACCCCAGACCCACCTTGTATAACCTAGATCAGCCAGCTACAGGCTAGGATTAAAAAAGATGATAGTGACATGAATCCCAGTCTTGTTCTTTGTTCTGAAGCCTAGACAGCACCACTTACTCAGGTATCTGTATGTCATTAATTAAAAAATATTCCACACTGTCCTTCAAGTATGATAAAGGTATTTTCTCAAAATATAATTCCTCTTGTCAGGTGACTCCAGCTTGTGTCCAGTTGTCACACACTCAGCAGCACAATCTTTTTAATCTCAGGGGTTATAAACTAGAGTCCATGTGCCTAAACTGATCATTCCACTAACCCTGAAACGAAGGTCACTATCACTGAAACGAAGGTCTTTAATTATAATTACATCTTATAGAAAATCATGTAAATTTCTTACACTGAGCATCGGTGTCTGGGGCATTGATCATAACACGAAAAGTCAGATTGAAGATGTTAGAAGAAGAGGACAGAGGCCAAAGAAAGGGAATTTGTATAAAGATGTAGATGCAGCAGTACCATGAGGAGAGGCTGTTGCTTACAGACATCAAAGTGTTCAGAAGAAAATTAACAGTTGAGTAAATATAAACCCAGGAAAGAAGGAAGGTCAACTTCTCTCAGTGCATCATCTACAGCATTAGAAATCTCCCTAAACATTTTTTGGTACTGACTGATAGGACAAATTTGATGTCACAGTTAACCCACGCAGTGAAGAGGCATCCTTAGTTTCTCCTCTTTCTTTTCACATTATGACATTAACTGCAAATTTCACTGACCTGATTTGTTCATATTGCTGTCCTCTGGGGTTTAGCCCAATAAAAGCTCAGAGAAGACTCAATGACTCTATATTGTCACACCATCCACCTCCCTCAGCAATCTAGGATCCTACCCCAGTTATTCCCACTGCTTTTAACAGTCCACATGCCATTCTAACAGTGTACTCTTTTTCTAGCCATTCTTCCATGCTGCAGGGTTCTGTTTCTTTCATTATCACAGAGCATTCCTTCTGAGGTTCACAGTCAACAGATGATTTCTTTCCCAGCATACCCACTACTTCCTACACAACAAACTATTTCCAGAACAAAAGTGTGCACACACACAGTAAGAGTGACAGAGACAGACAGACAGACAGACACACACACACACACACACACACACACACAGAGAGAGAGACAAATATAGAGAGAGGATAATCTACTCCTAAAGTATGTGTACCTTCCACAGTTGCTTTCCAGGGACAATAAAACTGGAAGATATCACTGCACCCTCTTCACTATGATAACTATTCTTAAATTAACCTTCTCAACTGTAAGTTCATTTACTAACTTGGTTCTATAGTAGGGCAGTCTGAAAACCCACATATACAGCATACTATACTGAAGGGCACATTGTTTAGGTTTATATTACTACTAAAAATGTATTGGATTTTTAAAAATAAGATCTTCCATCACCACTTCATAACAGTAACCTCCCAAGAATAGCAACATAGTCATATGTTCCTTTGCCTAGAAATTTACCAGTTTTTATAGGTGAAGGCTCACAGCACATTCATTGTGGAAGAGTGAAATGAAGCCACAACACACTGTGAGAGTTTCACTTCTCAGAAGAGCTGCTGTTCCTCCTTGATGAGGAAACACTTATAAATCTTTCTCACCCTCCACTCAGGTCATTACCTGAACTTTCTTTAATGCAGCCTCAACTCAGAACTCACTAAATCTCCAATTTTAAAGTGACTTAACTTTTCCTTCTCTGTAACTCCTGAAAATGTACAAAGCTATAGCTGATTTACTCATAATTTCAATATTTTGCCAGTGTGTGTCTTCCTCAGTCCAGAGAATGAACCTGTCAGAAAGACCAGTAACTTTCTGGCCTGATACAAAGTGGCTATGACTTGGGCCCAGTGGACAGGGATGACTGGCTGATGGAGGAACTAATTCTTCCACTGAAAACGGTCTCGCATAAAGGACTTGGCAACATATGAACTGCAGTCAGGTGCTCCGTCGGTCTCTGCTGCTTTGCTAGCTCCCTACATGACTGGCCTACATCTTCCCTTCACAAAATCCTTAAGGCTAGAACCATAACCAGCTATCCAATAAACTGAGTATCCAGGAGGAAATTTTAGAGGGCAGGAACAACCCTCACTCGTAGTCATAGGTAAGTGACTGGCTTATGAAGACAAGTTGTATTTGCAGCTATGTCTAGACATAGAGAAATGAGATGGGTGGTACATGGGTGGTAGCAAGACCTTGTTACTATGTGTGGTGCCAGTAAAGACCTCATGTTTGTCTGAACCACTATCCAGTATAAATAAAAGCCTGAGTCCCGAAGGAGCGTTTTCCTTGCATAAGCCACCAGTCTCATGATATGGAACAAATGTGAACACAGGAGAGATAGAAAGCAGTGTGAAGGTATAAAATAGAAATTTTGCTTATGTTTAATTTATTATGGAAGGGGAGAAGATGAGGCTTTTAGCAACAAGACCTACAGGTACATTATCAACACCTTTGGTTGTTTTTCCTAAGACATCCTAAATGCACACCCCTCAGTTACTTTGGTGTTTTTAAGTTGCATTAGATCAATAAAGGAGACATTTGGTTAAGAGACACTTTATTTTTGTTTCAAATAAAATCAGTACAATTTGTATTTGTTAGAAAAGAACATTGGATAGGTTAAGTTCAGATCTTTACCTTTCTCATCATTTTTCCAAGACCAGTTTTCCAGTCTTATCCTCAGCTCGCTAAAGATTCTTCAGGTATGCCTCATTCCCTGTCTCTATGCCAAGGGGATTAACAAAGCAGAGGCTGATGAAAATCCATATTTCTTCTCACTTGCAATGCATATGAATGCCGCCGCCAGGCCATCTCTGTTGCTAAGTGTCAGCTATCATTGGCCAGAAACACATTCTAATTACCTTCTCCCAACACACATATGGCCGTACCTCTCAAGATCCCAGAAGGCTTTTCTACAATCAGTATGCTGTAATCTAATATAAGTCTTTTAAGAACCATAGAAGGAACAAAAAATAAGAAACAAAACACTAACTCAATAAAAACAAGAGCAAAAATCAGCATCTAGAATTACACTTTTTTCAATACCAGAGGCCAACATAGAAAGCCAATTTATAAAAGCAAGAACATGTCTCCACTATAGCTCAGCAAACATACCACAAACGGTTCTCAATATCCCAAAGTAATTGAAGCACAATCAAAAGACTTTAAGGAAGACATTATGAATATAACGAAGGCTTCTAAAGAGGAAATAAATAAATCTCTTAAATATATTGATGAAAATTCAAATAAACACTAAAAGAAGATGAATAGAAGATGAAATTCATTATAGAATTAATAAAGAGCACTTAAGGTGAGGAAAACCAGGGAATAAACAAATAGGAATTAGAACAGAAACATCAGAGGCAAGTATCACTAAAATAGAGAATCTCAGACATTAAAAATACAGTAGAAGTAATAGATACATTCATTAGTCACAAAGAATATTAAAACTGAAAAAAACATTCTATAGAAACATCATAAAGGAAACCTGGGACATTTTTAAAAGACCAAATAAAAGAGTAATAGGAATATAGAAAGGAGAAAAAACATGCAGGTCAAAGTCCCACCAAATTTTTTAAACAAAATTATAGGAGAAATTTCCTTAATCTAAAGGAGATACTTATCAAAGTACAAAATGTATACAGAACACTACATATAATGAACAAGAAAAAAGTACCCCTTGGAACATTATAAATGTACAGAAAAAAAGAGTAAATATTAAAAACTGCAAGGCAAATAGACCAAGGGGCATATAAAGGAAGCACATTATAATTATATCTGACATCTCAACAGATACTTTAAAAGCCAAAAGAAACTAGACAGATGTGTTAGAGTTTCTAAGAGACAACAAATATCATTCCAGCAAAACTTTCAACACAAAACATGAAGAAAATTAGACATTCCATGATAAAATCAAATTTAAGCAATACAGCTCTATAAATTTAGCCCTGTACAAGGTTGTAGAAGATAAACTCAAGATTAAGATATAACTACATAGTAAAAAAACACAAGTAATAAATAATAACAGACAAGCATACTCAAAAGAAGATAAATACACACACCAACACCAATACCATTGCAAAATTATAGATCATTGATATCTTTTAACAGGGACTATCTCAATTCATGAAAAAGAAAACAGACTAACAGAATGCAAAACAGAATCCATTCATCTTCAGAATTCAAGAAATCTTACTATCAATGATACACATCATTTCAGGATAAAGGTTTAGAAACATATAATCCAAACAAATGAACCTAAGAAACAAGTTGGTGTAGTCATTTTACTATCTGACACAACAGATTTCAAAACTATTTTATCAGAAAAAGAATGGAAAGAACTACATAGTAATTGAAGAAAATATTCATCAAGAAGACATTTATATTTTTAACACCAATGGCCACAAAACAAGTGCAACAAACCATGTAAAGAAACACTACCACAGGATGTCACAATTTGTTTTCACACACTCATATTAGGAAATTTCACTAGCCTTCCCTCACCAATAGACATATCACCCAGACAAAAACTTAACAGAAAAATGATTCATGGCCCATATGACCCATGTTACCACGAAGGGTTGTATAAATGTTCATGGTCTGAGTCCACAACTCAGGGCATCTCATTTTTTAAAATTTTATTCCACATTACTCATGGGTTGTCCTTGACCATTTTACATACACTCTCCTGTAAGATATTACCATCTCTAGAACTTCTCTTTAACTATGCAAAACTAGTAATACAAAACTCTGTTGCAATAGCATTTTGTATAAAATTTCATCTTGGTAAGACATACCATTAAGAAGTCAGGACAGCTTAACCATTTTAGAAAATAGGCTGAAACCTCACTATCTCTTCATGAAAATGTGCCTGTGAGAATAGAAAATTTCCCTAAGCCCAAAAGAAACAAAACTTTCTTGTCTCCTGTCTCTCAGCTTAGAAAAAATTTCAAAGAGATTGCATATGTAATGTACACTGGAGATGATCAGTTCTATTCCTGAATCTCAGCTGCTGTGATGCATAATCTGTGGCTCATGAAATACACAAATATGTATTTCTTTTTTTTTTTGACTTCATGATGATGACTTTTTTGGTTTTTTGGGGGGGTTGGTTTTTTCTTTTTTAATCTTTTATTATGAATAAAGTCACATTTTCTTTGTGTATATCCTTATGCAAGGTCCCTTCCCCCTTCCACCTCCTCCAGTCGCTCTCTATTCTCCACATCTCTCCATCTCCTCCTCAGCATGGGAAAGAGGTCCCAAGGTCCTAATATTGCTCAGTTCAGCATCTAATCCTGCCAGATTGATCCAGTTTCCTGCCCCAAACATCAAGACTGAGTCAGGTGTTCCTCTAGAGGGAGTGGGATCCATGGTGTCAGTCCAAGATATTTCAGATCCCAAGCTGTTCAGTAGTTGTGGTTTGCAGCTTGGACATGCTATGCATTTTGCTTTTTTGTTTGGAGTCCACTAATGAGGGAGTACATCCCTGCTTATCTTTCTGGGTTAGAGATACCTAACTTAGGGGGACATTATCCAAATCCATCCATCTGTCTGCAAATTTTAGGATATCATTTTTTTTCTTACAGCTGAGTAGTACTCCATTGTGCAGATATACCACAGTTTGTTAATCCATTTTAGGTTGAGGGGCATGTAGGTTGTTTCCAGGTTCTTGCTATTATGAATAATGCTGCTATGAACATAGTTGAGCTAATGCATTTGGAGTACAACTGTGCATTTTTAGGTTATACACCCAGAAGAAGTATTGCTGGATACTTGGGGAGATTGATTCCCAGTTTTCTGAGAAACTATCATACTACATTCCAGAGTGGCTGAACAAACTTACACTCCCACCAACAATGAAGGAGTGTTCTCCTTGCTCTACAACCTTTCCAGCATAGGCTGTCATCTGTGTCTTTTATCTTAGCCAATCTGACAGGTGTAAGGTGACATCTCAAAGTTGTTTTGATTTGCATTTCTCTGATGGCTAAAGAAGTTAAGCACTTTTTCAAGTACCTTTCAGCCATTTGTAATTCTTCCGCTGAGAATTCCCTTTTAAATTCTGAACCTCATTTTTTGATTGGGTTATTCAAGGTTTTGGGCTCTAGAATCTTGAGTTCTTTATACATTTTGGAGATTAGTCTTCTATCACTTGCAGGGTTGGTGAAAAACTTCTCCAATTCTGTAGGCTGTTGTTTTGTCCTATTGACAGTATTCTTGGCTTTACAGAAGCTTTCAGTTTCATGAGATCCTATGTATTGATTTTTGTTCTTAGTATCTGTAACACTGGTGTTATATTTAGGAGGTTGATGCCTGTGCCAATTCATTGGAGGGTATTCCCACTTTCTTTTCTATCAAGTTCATTGTCACTGGGTTTATTTTGAGGTCTTTTATCCACTTGGATTTGAGTATTGTTCATAAGTTTTTGGGTTAATGCCAGGATCCTCAATTTGATTACATTGACTAACAAATCTACTTTAATGCCAGTACCAGGCTGTTTTTATTACTGTAGATCTATTATATAACTTGAAGTCCAGGATGGTGATGCCTCCTGAAGTTCTTTCATTGAGCAAAATTGCTTTAGCAATTCTAGCTTTCCTGTTATTCCAAATAAACTTGAGTATTGTTCTTTCAAGGTCCATAAAATGTTGTGTTGTGATTTTGAAGGGCAGTGCATTGAATCTGTAGATTGCTTTTGGTAGAATTGCCATTTTTACTATATTGATCCCACCTATACAGAAACATGGGATATCTTTCCATTTTCTGATATCCTCTTTAATTTCTTTCTTCAGTGATTTAAAGTTATTGTCAAATAGTTCTGTTACTTTTTGGTTATAATTACTTCAAGGTATTTAATGCTATTTGAGCTATTATAAAGGGTGATGTTTTCCTTATTTCGTTTTCAGCCCTTTTATCTTTAGTGTATAGAAGGGCTACTGATTTCTTTGAGTTAATCTTGTATCCTGCTACACTGCTGAAGGTGTTTATCAGCTGTAGAAGTTCCTTGGTAGAATTTTGTGGATCATTTATGTATACAATCATATCAACTGCAAATAGAGATAGTTTCACTTCTTCTATTCCAAATTGTATCCTCTTAATTTCCTTTCATTCTCTTATTGCTTTACCTAAAACTACAAAACTATATGAACTAGATAAGGGGAGAGAGGACATCTGTCCCTAGTTCCTGATTTTAGTGGTACTGCTTTGAGTTTTTCTCCATTAAGTTTGATGTTGGCTGTTGGCTTCTTGTAAATTGCCTTTATTATATTGAGATATACTTTCTGTATTCCTGATCTCTACAGAGCTTTTATCATAAAGGAGTGTTGGATGTTGTCAAAGGCTTTTTTAGCATCTAAGGATATAATTGTGTGGTTTTTTCTTTTAGTTTGTTTATATGATGAATAATGTTTATGGTTTTTCATATGACGAACCATCCCTGCATTTCTGTGATGAAGTCTACTTGGTCATGTTGGATGACATTTTTTATGTATTGCTGTATATGGTTTGCCAAAATTTTGTTGAGAATTTTAGCATCAATATTCATGAAGGGAACTGGTCTGTAATTCTCCTTCTTTGTTGTGTCTTTGAGTGGCTTGTGTATTAGGGTAATTGTGGCCTCATAAAAGGAATTTGGCAATATTCCTTCAGCTTCTACTGTGTGAAATAGTTTGAGGAGCTATGGTAGTAATTCTTCTTTGAATGTCTTGTGCAATTCTACACTGACACCATCTGGACCTGGGCTTTTTTGACTTGGGAGGCTCTTAATAATATATTCAATTTCCTTAAGGGTTATTGTTATGTTTAGGTAATTAATCTGATCTTCATTTAGTTATGGTAAATGGTACCTGTTCAAAAAGCTGTCCATTTTTTCCAGGTTTTCTATTTTTATGAAATATACATTTTCAAAATATCATCTGATAATTCTCTGGATTTCCTGGGGTTCTGTTTTTATGTCCCACTTTTCATTTCTGATTTTTTGATTTGGATTCTCTCTCTCTCTGCTTTTTGGTTAGTTTGGATAAGGGCTTGTCTATTTTGTTCACTTTCTCAAAGAACCAACTCTTTGATTCATTGATTCTTTGTATTGTTCTTTTTTGTTTCAATTGTATTGATTCCAACTCTAAGTTTGATCAGTTCTGGCTGTCTGCTCCTTCTAGGTAATTTCCTTCTAATTGTTCTATGTGTTCAGCTGTGTTGTAAGTTCTCTAGTGTGGTATTACTTATGGTTTTTCATATAGAAATCTAATGCTATAATTTTCCTCTTAAGAATGCTTTCATTATATCCCACAATTTGGGCATGTTGTGGATTCATTTTCACTGAATTCAAGGAAGACTTTGATTTCTTTCTTAATTTATTCTTTGACACAGTGGTGGTTCAGCTGAGTAATGTTTAGTTTTCCAGATTTAGTAGGCTTTCTGTTATTCTTGATGTTGTTGAACTCTAACTTTGGGCCCTGGTGGTCTGATATGAAATGAAGGATTATTTCCACTTTTTGTATGTGTTGATATTTGCTTTATGACCAATTATGTGGTCAATTTTAGAGAAAGTTCCTTGAGGAACTGAGAAATATGTATATTCCCTTGCATTTGGTTGGAAGCTTCTGTAAATATCTATCAAATCCATTTGCATCATAAATTCTATTAGACTCCTTATTTCTCTGTTGAGTCTCTGTCTGGTTGACTGATCCAGGGGTGAAAGTGGGGTATTGAAGTCTACCACTATTAGGGTGTGAGAGTTGATGTGGGGTTTGAACTTTAGCTGTGTTTCTTTTAAATAACTAGGTGCCTTTATATTAGGGGCATAAATATTCAGGATTGAAATCTCCTCTTGACCAATTGTTCCTTCGATGAATAAGTAATGACCAACTTGGCCCCTTTTAATTACTTTTAGCTTAAAGTCTACTTTGTTTGATATTAGGATGGCAACCCCAGGTTGTTTTTTTGGATGATTTGATTGGAAAATCTTTTCCCAACCCTTTACTCTGAGCCTGTGTCTGTCTTTAATGTTGAGGTGTGTTTCATGTATGTAGCAGAAGGATTGCTTCTGTTTGTGTATACATCTTCTTAGTGTGTGTCCTTTTTTTTAAAAAACTTTATTTATTTGCCTTGGTGTTTGCCTGGAACTGGAACTACAGACAGTTGTTAGCTGTCATGTGGATGCTGGGAATCGAATCCGGGTCCTCTGGAAGAGCAGACGGTGCTCTTAACTGTTGAGCTATCTCTCCAGCCCCGTGTGTGTCTTTTTATAGGTGAGTTCAGTCCATTCATATTAAGGCATATTAGTGACCATTGATTGATGTTTCCTGCTACTTTTGGTAGTAGCTTTATGTATTTCCTTTCTCTGGGCTATTCTTCTCTGGGATCATTGATTGTTTGTCATTTCTTGGGTGTATCTGGTATCCTTAGGTTGGAGTTTTCCCTCTAATGCTTTTTGTAGTGCTGGATTGGTAGATAGGTATTGTTTCAGTCTGTCTTTGTCATGAAATATCTTGTTTACTCCATCTATGGTGATTGATAATTATGCTAGGTATAGTATTCTAGGTTGGTAGCCATGCTCTTTTAGTGACTGTATAATTTCTGACCAGGACCTTCTAGCTTTCATTGGTTCCATTGAATAGGCAGGAGTTATTCTGATGGGTCTGCCTTTACAAGTTGGTTGGCCCTTTTCTTTTGCAGCTCTTAAAATTTTTCTTTGTTCTGTATGTTTTGTGGCTTTATTATTTTGTGGCAAGCTGACTTTTTGTGATAATATCTATTTGTTGTTCTGTAAGCTTCTTGTATCTTTATAGGCCTTTCCTTCTTTAAGTTAGGAAAGTTTTCTTTTATGATTTTATTTAATACATTATATGTGCCTTTGAGCTGGCATTCTTCTCCTTCTTCTATTCCTAGTATTCTCAAGTTAGGTCTTTTCATGGTGTCCCAGATTTCCTGAACATTTTGTGTTATGGCTTTTTTTGTTTTAGTATTTTCTTTGACTGCAGTATCTATTTCTGATACTGAGTCTTCTATTTCAGAGATTCTCTCTTTTATCTCTTGGATTTTATTGGATATGCTTGCATCTGTAGTCCCAGCTCTTTTCTTCAGGCTTTCTATTGCCATCTTCGCCTCATTTTGTGCATTTTTATTTCTTCTATTTCAGTTTTTAGTTCCTGGAATGTTTCCTTCATTTTTTTGGTTTTCCTTTTCTTGGTTTTCTTTCCAGGATTTGTTCATCTCTTCAATTTTTTTTGTATTTTCTTCTATTTCTTTAAGGGAATTTTTTTATATCTTCTTTGAAGGCTTTAATAATCTTCATAAAGGTGTTTTTGCTGCTGTTTCCTTCTGCTTCCTCTTCATTGCTCTGTTCATGTCTTGTAGTTGTAGAACTACCAGTTTCTTCTGGAGTTGCCTTGTTGTTTTTTATATTAATGCATGTATTTTTGCACTGGCATCTACCCATGGCTTCAGTGGTTCATGATTATGCTGCTCCTAGTCAGTTGTGGTAAGAGGTCTTGTGTGTCTTCTGTCTGCTCTGAGCAAGTGGTTTGCTCGATCTCTGACTCTGCTCTGGACAGGTGTTTGAATTTCAAGGCCTTAGTCCTTCTCTGATGATGCAATATTCCCTGGAGGCAGTACCAGCTGTGCAATATCCCCTCTTCTAGATGTGGCTGGACGAGCCCCTCACAGCCAAACCCCTGTCCTGTCTGCTAGGGAGAGTCTGGCTCAGGCAACACAGATTGATCCTGGTCCTGGAACACAACTTTCTGAATCAAGTACTGGAACCTGTTCATCTCACCTCTCACATGTTAGTTTTTCATATATATGAATATGTCATATATATACACACATATATATTATAGAGGATGAGGTTATGTGCAGGGAGAAGCACTGCACACTTGCTAAATTTACATCATTGTAATAATGCAATAAGATAATGAGTACATTTCATCATCAGATTTTGTTGGGTGCCAAGAGGAAGCTATGTGCCATGGTTTGCAAGGAGAACTCAGGATCCACTATTGGTAGAGGAGATGATCTATGACAGAAATCTTAAACTTAGGACAACTGACACTGGCAAACTCAATGTGACAAGAAGCTGTGATTTCTCCTTAACTATTTAATGTTACCAAATAGAAGTGTTAAATTTTGCTGAAAATACTGTTCTTTGAATCTCTCCTATTCAACAAGTGTCTTTCAGAGACAGCTTGCTGTGAGGCATTAATCCTCCAAAGTGAAAACAGAAAAGGTCAAGATATTACAGAGGCCAGTTCTGATGGCTCCTCTTGGTTAATAATTTGAATGGTTGCAGAGTCAACTAAAGATATCATTGAGTAGGTTTTCTCATCAGGTTTTTCTTAAAATAAAGATTTATTTATTTTATAGCATGTATCTGGTGTTTTGACTTCATTTGTTTGTGTGCACCATGTGCATGGCTGGTATCTGTGGAGGTCAAAAGCGTGCATCACATTCTCTGGAACTGTTGTCATGGATGGTTTTGAGACATCATGTGGTTTTTGGAAACTGAAACAGTGTCCCCTTAAAGTACAGACCACTTAGGCATATATCCATCTCTTGAATGAGATTTTGAGCTGTGAATATATACTATAGATGTATGTAGCAATTTCATGTGGCAGTCAAATAAAAGGGCTTAGAAGAAAAACTGAGATGATGAATGATGGTTAAAAAATGTACTGGATCTGGCCTTTGATTTCATGAGAGACAAATCTACAAACCCATCATTGGCCTGATCCAGGCCATGTGATACCACAGGTGAAACCCATGACCATCTAATATGAGGGGACTCTAGAGGCTCATAGTCATATACTTATCAAACAGTAAATACAAATGTTTAGGCAAGACCTGCTGAGCAGCATCTTAGGACCAAAACAGACTCTTACTATCTCTTTCATGAAGGATGACGAAACAAGTCTATAACATTGTCTCCATCATACAAGTACTGTCAAGCCAAAGGTTAGAGAACAGTGACACCTGTAGTTCACTATAACAAAGGAAACAACACTCAGTATTCCCATCACCAACCTTGTTCTTAAGAGAGAAAAGGTGTGTTTTCAGGAGTATTCATCAAAATACAGCCCTGGCTGATGCTCCCTTCTTCTAGAGCACAATAATAGACTGAGCTTTTTATCCTTGTTCAACCAATTACTGTCTTGTAGAGGGGTAAGGGTCATTTAGTATGGGTAACAACAGGCTTGCCAGCTTAATTCTGAGCATTAGAGAATACATTATGGATTTTCTTGCACACTAAACTCAAACCAAATCTAATAACGTATGACTTGACCTTTAAATGCTGACACACATGGGTACATGTGGATGATCCATTTACTATATATATATATTGTTAATGCCCACTGACTGCCTGAAAGTCCTGGTCTTAGGTAACGAAGTGCTGATTCTAATGAAATTATAATAAGACCTAATGTGTTGCTGGGATCTCGGTTCTGAGGAGAGCCACTGATAAAATGTGACTGAGTAAACTAACTTCTTCCCTGTCAGTGTGTGAGAGGCAAGGGGACCTGTGTCAGATGATGTGAGAAGACAGGTATAAGATTAAAAACAAATGTACTGCTAATGGTCCATCTTCTCAACAGATTATTAAGGAATTCACTTGTCCCAGAGAGAATCTATTTAGGCCTATTGAGAAATAATGTACTTAGGAGAAAATAAAACCCTTTTCAGTCAATCATGGGGCTGGATGGAGAGTTTATTTCTGTCTAAAAAGAGACACAAATCCTGAATTAAATATTAGCAGGTAACATCCTTACACATGAGGCCAGTGATATACACTGATACACTCAAATTTATGGAAAAATATAACTTAACCAAAAATCAACAATCAAAATCTGAACCTATTTATAAAAGGACAGAAAATTATTCACCTCACAAATCAACAAAATCCTAGATACAGTGTGGCTGTCAAGGAAGTCACACAAACGCAAAGCTCACACTTACTCAAGACCCAATCACATATATCCTTCTCACGACTGAGGCTGACTGACGACAAAGACTCTCCCACATCCTACCATAATCCTGTTCTTGAGCAGCAACAGGACTCATACTCTGATGGGTTGACTCTGATGGACACAGAGGATTGCCGGACTAAGGCATAAGAGTCCATCGCACTATATGGTCATGGACTGTGGTATATGTGGGTTATCATAGGGATGAGGTAAGACTGGAGAAGAAACACTACCTAAGGTACTGTGAAGTTTATTTCCACCAGCAAATATTATGCCCCTGTCTTGTTTCTACATCTCACCTACCAGTGTTGGAGACAACTATTAAAATTCCATCTGTGGCTATCAGTGTTCTAAGTTCAACATATGGATTCATCCAACCAGGAGAGGGCAGCACATCTTTTCACTAATGAATGTGAGGACGATCATATATGACTGAGCTCACAGCACTGAAGAAAACACAACTTACTTCCTAAGGACAAAAAAAGACCCAAACAAAGAAAACAAAATGTAAAAGTATACAAAAAATATGTCATTAATTACAAACTAATGAATACTCATTCATGACGAGATAGATAACTCAATGGTTAAGAGCAGGTACTGCTCTTGCATGTGACAATGATGAGATTTCACATTTCATGTTGTGATTCACAAACATTAGTAATGCCAATCCCAGGTAATCTAAGATTCTCTTCAAACACTACAGGTACCAGTCACATACGCAGTGCTCATAGGTAGATTCAAGCAAAATTCCAAGACACATAAAATAAATAAATTTAAACTTAAATCTTTAGGATGTAACACTTACATAAAATATACACTTTCAAGAGAGAGAGAAAATATACACTTTCAACAAGAGAGAGAAAAAATAGAATAGGCACCATTTGGACCACTTTAATATTGGACAGTACATCCAGACACAAGCAACACTGCAGACCAAACGGAAAAAAAAACCTGCAAGAACCTTTCAGTCTTCCAGAGAACCAAGAGCACTTGCCAGGATAGGTCACTGTGAGTCACAAAGCAGAACTCAGCTTTAAGATGACTGAGATCACATCAATAATCAGCTCAGACCATAATGGAATAAAAATGAAATTCAATAAATAAAATGGGAAATAAGAACTTTCACAGGTGCATAATGTGGTAATATAGCTTGTATTCTAAACAGATAAGATTGCCTGAAGATTATAAGAGAAAGCCAACTACAGAGTTAGCCATAGGGGACAGGCAGTAGTGAAACACACTTTTAATCCAGCACTTGAGATCCCGTGACTCTTCTCCCAGTACTTGGGAAGCACACACACTTTTAGTACCAGTACTAGGAAGGATATGACAGAAAGTGGTATGGCTGGGCAGAGAAAGGGATATAGAGGACACAGGGATTCAGTCCTCCATTTCTCTTCTCTTTTGGCTGAGGACTCAAAGCCATTCAGTCTGAAGATTCATGAAGACATAATCTACCCAGTGAGATCTGAGGTTTCAGTAGTGGTGAGAAGTTTTTCTAGTAGCTTGTTCCTCTATCTCTTTGATCTTTCAGTTTGACCCTAATATCTGGTTCTGGGTTTTCATTATAAGAAAAAAACAGAATTTGTGCAACAGAATTAAGTAGCACATTTAAAACAAACAGCAAGTCAGAAAAGGAATCAAACAGAAAATTAGGTCAGTGAGAAAGGGAATTAACAAGAAACAAAAAAAATAGAGGTGGCGATTAGATTCCATTAAAACAAAATATATATGGGTATAACATTTTTTGTTTCTTTGTTTTTTATTGTAAAAAAAGTCATATTTTTTTTTACCCATGTATCCTCTTGTTCAGTCTCCCATTTTTGTCTCTCACCTCCCAGTCACTCACTCTTCTCTCCATCAGTTTATCTCATCCCCAGCAAGAGCAGGTGATCTCAAGGTCCCAAGGTGGCTTAGTTCAACATCCACTCCAGGCAGATCTACTTTCCTCACCTACCCATCAAGACTGAGACAGGTATTTCTCTGGAGGAAATGGGCTCCAAGGTGCCTGTCCAAGGTGTTTTAGATCCCAAGCTGCTCTCTAGTTGTGGTTTGTAGCTTGGACATGCTAAGCTTTTTGTTTAAAATCCACCTGTGAGTGAGTACATGACCTGTTTATCTTTCTGAGTTTGAGATACCTCGCTCAGTAGGATATTCTCCAAACCCATTCATTTAACTGCAAATTTTAGAATATCATTTTTTCTTACTGCTGAGTAGTACTCCATTGTGTAAATGTAGTATAGTTTGTTAATCCATTCTTCAGTTGAGAGACATCTAGATTGTTTCCAGGTTCTTGCTATTACGAATAATGCTGCTATGAACATAGTTGAACTAATGCCTTTGGAGTGTACTTGTGCATCTTTAGGGTATATGCACAGTAGTGGTATTGCTGGGTCTTTGGGGAGATTGATGCCCAGTTTTCTGAGATATCAACATACCACATTGCAGAGTGGCTAAACAAGCTTACACTCCCACCATCAATGGAGAACTGTTCCCCTTGCTCTACAACCTCTCCAGAATAGATTGTCATCTGTGTCTTTTATCTTAGCCAATCTAACAGGTGTAAGGTGGTATCTCAAAGTTGTTATGATTTGCATTTCTCTGATGGCAAAAGATGTTGAGCACTTTTTCGTGTGCCTTTCAGCCATTGGTAAGTCTTATGCTGAGAAACCCTTTTTAATTCTGAGCCCCATTTTTTTGGTAGGGTTATTCAAGGTTTTGGGCTCTAGTTTCTTGAGTTCTCTATATATTTTAGAAATCAGCCCACTGTCACTTGTAGGGTTGGAAAAGATCTTTTTCCATTCTGAAGCCTGTCATTTTGTCTTATTGACAATGTATTTGGCCTTACAGAATCTTCTCAGTTTCAGGAGGTCTCACTTATTGATTGCTGTTCTTAGTGTCTGTGCTACTGATGTTATATTTAGTAAGTGGTAGTGTGTGCCAATGTGTGGGAGGATATTTCCCATTTACTTTTCTAACAGGATCATTATGGCTAGGTTTATATTTAGGTCTTAGATCCACTTGGATTTGAGTTTTCTGCAGGATGACAGGCTTGGAGCTATTCACATTTTTCTTTTTTATTTTTTTCTTTGTTTATTTTGTATTTATCAAAAAAACAGTAAAATGAATTTAAAATGCTGAAAAGTTAACAATAACTATGAAGAGGATAAGAATCATAAGCATGGCTTATCAAGGGTGGTAATGCAAATAAGATTGCTACATATATATTTACTTTGTGCTCAGCTTTCCCTCTGAATTTTTTTTTCATCCCTGTATATCCTTATTCAAGGTCCCTTCCCCCTCCCACCACATCTGGTCATTTTTCTTCTCTGCAAATCCTCATCCCCTCCCTGGGCAGGGAGCAGACAGTCCTATGGTCCCACTAACCCAATAATGGTTGGATCAGTCTCCACTCCTGGCCAAATCCAGTTTTGTCCCCCCTCCCTCAAGAGTGAGTCAGGTGTTCCAATAGTTGGAGTGTGATCCGAAGGGTCAGTCCAGGGTGTTTCTGATCCCAAGCTGTTCAGTGGTTGTGGTTTGCCGCTTGGGCATGTTTGGCTTTTTTGTTTGTTTGTTTGTTTAGAGACCACTAGTGAGTGAGTACATCCCCTGCTTATCTCTCTGAGTTTGTGATACCTCGGTCAGGAGGATATTCTCCAAATCCATCCATTTGCCTGCGAATTTTAGGATTTCATTTTTTCTTACTGCTGAGTAGTATTCCATTGTGTAGATGTACCACAGTTTGTTAACCCATTCTTCAGTTGAGGGACATCTAGGTTGTTTCCAGGTTCTTGCTATTACAAATAATGCTGCTATGAACATAGTTGAGCTAATACCTTTGGAGTGTGAATGTGCCTCTTTAGGGTATACACCCAGAAGTGGTATTGCTGGCTCCTAGGGGAGATTGATTCTCAATTTTCTGAGAAACCGCCATATTGCATTCCAAAGTGGCTGCACAAGCTTACACTCCTACCAACGATGGAGGAGTGATCCCCTTGTTCCACATCCTCTCCAACATAGGCTGTCATCTGTGCCTTTTATCCTAGCCAATCTAACAGGTGTTAGGTGATATCTCAAAGCTGTTTTGATTTGCATTTCTCTGATGGCTATAGATGTTGAGCACTTTTTCAGGTGCCTTTCAGCCATTCGTAGTTCCTCTGCTGAGAATTCTCTTTTTAGATCTGTACCCCATTTTTTGATAGGGTTATTCAAGGTTTTCGGCTCTAAATTCTTGAGCTCTTTATATACCTTGGAGATCAGTCCTCTATAACTTGTAGGGTTGGTGAAAATCTTTTCCCATTCTGTAGGCTGTCATTTTGTCCTATTGGCAGTGTCCTTGGCTTTGCAGAAGCTTCCCAGCTTCAGGAGATCCTACTTATTGATTGTTGGTCTTAGTGTCTGTGCCACTGGTGTTATATTTAGGAAGTGGTCACCTGTGCCAATTTGTAGAAGTGTATTTCCCACTTTCTTTTCTATCAAGTTCAAAGTGGTTGGGTTTAAGTTGAGGTCTTTGATCCACTTGGATTTGAGTTTTGTGCAGGGTGATAGGCTCAGATCTATTTGCATTTTCTACACACTTCCATCCAGCTATGCCAACATCATTTGTTAAATATACTATCTTTTTCCACTGAGTATTTTGGGCCTCTTTGTCAATGATCAGGTGTTCATAGGTGTTTGGGTTTATGTCAGGATCCTCAATTCAATTCCATTGATCCACAAGTTGGTTTTTATGCCAGTACCAGGCTGTTTTTATTACTGTAGCTCTATAGTATAACTTGAAGTAAGGGATGTTGATGCCTCCTGAGGTTCTCTTGTTGAACAAAATTGTTTTGGTGATCTTGGCTTTATGCTATTCCAAATGAAGTTGAGTATTGTTCTTTAAAGGTCCGTAAAATACTGTGTTGAGATTTTGATGGACAGTGCCTTGAATCTGTAGATTGCTTTTGGAAGAATTGCCATTTTTACTATGTTGATCATATCTATCCAAGAACATGGGAGATCTTTCCATTTTCTGATATTCTCTTCAATTTCTTTCTTCAGTGGTTTAAAGTTTTTGTCAAATAGATAGTTACTCCAAGGTATTTAATGCTATTTGCAACTATTATAAAGGGTGATGTTTCCCTTACTTTTTTTTCAGCCCTTTTATCTTTAGTTTATAGAAGGGCTACTGATTTCTTTGAGTTAATTTTGTATCCCACTACATTGCTGAAGGTGTTTATCAGCTGTAGAAGTTCTTCGGTAGAATTTTGTGGGTCACTCATGTATACAATCATATCATCTGCAAATAAAGAAAATTTTATTTTTACTTTTCCAATTTGTATCCCTTAATCTCCTTTCATTCTCTTATTGCATTAGCTAAAGCTTTGAGAACTATACTGAATAAATCGATAAAAGAAGAGAAGACATCCTTTCCTAGTTTCTGATTTTAGTGGGATTGCTTTGAGTTTTTCTCCATCAAGTTTGATATTGGCTGCCAGCTTCTTGTATATAGCCTCTATTACATTTAGATATTTTCCCTGTATTCTTGACCTCTCTAGAACTTTTTTATTATTAATAAAGTCACATTTTCTATCCATGTATATCCTTGTTCAAGGTCCCCTTCCTCCTTCCACCACCCACCCGCCCCCCACCTGTCACTCTCCAGGGCTTTTATCATGAAGTCTTGGATTTTGTCAAAGGCTTTTTCAGCAACTAAGGATATGATAATGTGTTTTTTTTTCTTTCAGTTTGTTTATCTGATGGATGACATTTACACTTTATCATAAATTGTACCATCCCTGCATTTCTGGAATGAAGCCTACTTGGTCATGGTGGATGATATTTTTTATATGTTATTATATATGGTTTGCTAGAATTTTGTTGGTAATTTGAAAACCAATATTCATGAAGCAAATTGGTCTGCAATTCACTTTTTTGTTGCATCTTTGAGTAGCTTGGGTATTAGGGTAATAGTGGCCTCATAAAAAGTGTTTGGAAATATTCCTTTCATTTCTACTGTGTGAAACAGTTTGAGAAGTATTGGTAATAGCTCATCTTTGAATGTCTGTTAGAACTCTGCACTGAAACCTGGACCTGGGCTTTTTTTACTTGGGAAGCTTTCAATAACAGCTTCAATTTCCTTAAGGGTTATAGGACTTTTTAAATATCTGATCTTGATTTAATTTTGGTAAATGGTAACTTTCCTAAAGCTGTTCACTTCTAGGTTTTCCATTTATTTGGAGTATACATTTTCCTAGTATGACCTGATAATTCTCTGGATTGCATGGGGTCTGTTGTTATGTCCTCCTATTTGTTTCTGATTTTTTTGATTTGAATACTCTCTCTTGGCTTTTTGGTTGGTTTGGATAAGGGTTTATCTATCTTGTTGACTTTCTCAAAGTACCAACTCTTTCATTCATTGATTATCTGTAATGTTCCTTTTGTTTCAATTATATTGATTACAGCTCTAAGTGTGATTACTTCCTGCCGTCTACTCCTTCTAGGTGAACAATTAATTGCTTCTAATTGTGCTAAGACTTTCAGCTGTGCTGATAGTTCTCTAGTGTGGGATTTCTCTATGTTTTTCATATAGGCATTTAGTGCTATGAATTTTTCTCTTAAGACTGCCTTCATTGTGTCCCAGAAGTTTGGTTACATTGTGGATTCATTTTCATTAAAATCTATGAAGTTTTTGTTTTTCTTCTTAATTTCTTCACTGGCCCAGAGGTGGTTCAATTGAGTGATGTTTTATTTCCATGAGTTGGTAAGCTTTCTGTGATTTTTGATGTTGTTGAACTCTAACTTTAGGCCCTGGTGGTCTAATATTATACAAGGGACTATTTTTACTTTTTTGTATCTATTAGTATTTGCTTTATGTCCAATTACGTGGTCAGTTTTAGAGAAAGTTTCATGTGGTGCTGAGAAATATGTATATTCTTTTGCATTTGGGTGAAAGCTTCTGTAAATATCTATGAAATTCATTTACATCAAAACCTTTGTTAGATTCCTTATTTCTCTGTTGAGTCTCTGTTTGGTTATCCTATCCAGGGGTGTAAGTGGGGTATTGAGGTCTCCTACTATTAGAGTGTGTGAGTTGATATGGGATTTGAGCTTTAGTAGTGTTTCTTTTACAAAGAAAGATGCCCTTATATTAGGGACATAAATATTCAAGATTAAAATCTCCTCTTGACCAATTTTTCCTGAGATTAATAAGTAATGTCCATTTTGGTCTCTTTTAATTGATTTTAGTTTGAAGTCTACTTTGTTCAATATTAGGATGACAACCCCAGCTTCTTCCTTAGGGCCAATTTTTGGAAAATCTTTTCCCAAGCACTTTCTCTGAGCCTGTGTCTGTCTTTAAGTTTGAGGTGTGTTTCTTGTATGCAGCAGAAGGATGACTTCTGTTTTTGTATCCATCTTGTTAGTGTGTGTTTTTTATAGGTGATTTGAGTCCATTAATATTAAGGGATATTAGGACCACTAATTAATATTTCTCATTATTTTTGGTCCTGGTTTGTATGTATTTCCTTTCTCTGGGCTTTTCTTCAGTGGTGTTATTGATTGTGGTTTCATGGGTGTGTCTCTGATCCTTAGGTTGGTGTTTTCTCTCTGATGCTTTCTGAAGGGCCAGATATGTAGATAAATATTGTTTAAATCTGATTGTTTTATATAATATCTTGTTTACTACATCTATGGTGATTGATAGTTTTGCTGGTTAAAGTTGTCTAGGTTGGCAGCCTTGCTCTTTCAGTGTCTGTATAACTTCTGACCAAGACCTTCTTACTTTCATTGTTTCTGTTGAATAGTCAGGTGTTATTCTCATGAGTCTGCCTTTATAGGTAAGTTGGCCCTTTTCTCTTGCAGCTCTTAAAATTTTTTCTTTGTTCTGTATGTTTTGTGGCTTGATTATTATGTGGTGAGCTGACTTTGTGGGGGGGGGCAAATCTATTTGGTGTTCTGTAAGCTTCTTGTATTTTTATAGGCATTTTCTTCTTTAAGTTGGGAAAGTTTTCTTCTATGATTTTATTGAAGACATTTCCTGTGCCTTTGAGCTGGTATTCTTCTCCTTCTTCTATTCCTCTTATTCTCAGGTTAGGTCTTTTCATGCTTTTAAATTTCCTGAATGGTTTGTGTTATTTCTTTTTTGATTTTAGTGTTTTCTTTTACTGATGAATCTATTTTCGCTACTGAGTCTCCCACTCCAGAGATTCTCTCTTCCATCTCTTGAATTTTGTTTATTATGCTTGTGTCTGTAGCTCCAGCTCATTACTTCAGGATTTCTATTTCCACCTTTGCTTCATTTTGTGCCTTTTTTTATTGCTTCTATTTCAGTTTTTATTTTATGGATTGTTTCTTTCAGTTTTTTGTTTTTCTATTCTTGGTTTTCTTTCCAGAATCTGTTCATCTCTGCCAATTTTTGTTTGTTTTTTCTTCTATTTCTTTAAGGGAATTTTTCATATCCCCTCTGAAGGCTTCAATAATCTTCATAAAGGTGTTTTTGGTGTTGTTTTCTTCTGATTCCTCTTCATTGCCCTTTTTGGGTCTTGTAGTTATAGAACCATCAATTTCTTCTGGTGTCGCCTTGTTGTTCTTTATATTGTTATATGTATTCTTACACTGGTATCTGCCCAGGGCTTCAGTGCTTCTCACTTAGTCAGCTCCTACTCAGTTGTGGCTACAGGGCTTTTGTGTCTTCTGTCTGCTCTGAGTAAGTGGTCTGTTCAATCTCTGACTCTACTCTGGACAGGGGTTGGAGTTTTAAATTCCTCAGTTTTTGCCTGATCACACAAATTAAATCCATAAACATGAGAAAAAGATAATAGAGGAAAAAATTAAAAGATGAGCAATTGAAGGCTATGTGATAAAACTTGTTTGTGGCCCAGTGACAGAGTATATGCTTAGAAAACTAGAGAAACTGTCATCAATCAAAAATTAAAGGGAAATAACATTTTTTTACTTAGGTCTCTTATAAAGAATAAGAAAGAACTACTTTATCATTTATTATCAAGTCAAATCCATGTAAAAATCTCTCAAGACAAATAGGAAATATGAATCGAGTCACCAGCTGATGTTTTTACTCCATTACAAGTCCTTCCTCACTCAAAAGAGCCTATGAATACCTTGCTTCCTCCTTTTCTTTCCATCACACCCATCCCCAATGAAAACCCCACCTCTTGGATTAAAATACTCTTCTTCTCAATTGACTGGCAGACAGGTGACAGAATTCCAGTAACAAGTCTTTTCCTTTAAACAGATATCTGAGCAGACAGTGACATGAAAACCTTTGACAAGAGCCTGAAGGGCAAGACTGTCATTCTTGTAGTTGTTCTACATGATACCATGAAGAATGTCAAGGCTGAGACCAAGATGGCATCTGACTTGACAAGAATATGCTGTTATTTGCTGCAAGAAGATGAACAATGAGCACACTCTGCTAGTCTATAAATCTAGAAAGAATTTACCTAAACTTGGTACTATGTATGGGTGGTAGCATCATTCAGCCATACCTTGTTAATATAGATAACACAATAAGATAGAGCACTGTCTACAATGTCATGCATGTTTGCACCTCTGCAGTGAATAACTGCAAGAAGGATGAACATGCCAGCAAAGTCAGTCAAAGAAAGTCAACACTGGAGAACTGTTTGACCCAGGACACCAAGATCCAAAAAGATCCAAAGTCTCTCTCTCTCTCTCTCTCTCTCTCTCTCTCTCTCTCTCTCTCTCTCTCTCTCTGCTCTCTCTCTCTCCATAGCAGAAGGACTTAGAAAAGTCGTGAAGGTAAGAGATGGATCAGTGAGATGGTTCAGTGTATAGCTGCCTGACACCAATCTGAAGACCTAGGCCTGATCAACAAGAGCCACATGATGCAAGGAGGAAACTGTCCTTAAAAATTTCTTCTGACATTTATGTATGGACTGTGTCATGTACATCTGTACAAACACATACACACACACACACACACACTGTATCTCTCATATACAAACACGAAAAATACATAAAATATAAATAAATAGATAAATTAATAAATGTAATCTAGAAGTTGTCACAAATATTATGGCCCACAATTTGAGCTGGTTTACCTGAGACTAGGTTGGTTTGAGGAACCCCAAGTAATACATAGCCCACAATCATACTAATAATATTTAGAGCCTGACAAAGAGCCCTAGATTGTACCCCTTTCCCTGAGGTTCACATTATAATACACAACTTTAGCAGAAGACATACACTTTACTTGAAGCAGGCTGATTTTAGGTACCCAAAATAAGACTCCATCTACTGACTACTATCTTTCCTCAAAGCCCAGTCAACATCATCCAACACTATGCACTCTTTTGGGCTGTAGATTCTGGCCCACAACTCTGGCTGTTTTATCAGAGGCCAGGTTAGTTCTTGGGACCCAAGGTTGACATTGCCTACTTACAGCTAAAACTCCTTAAAGCTGGCCTAAAACCTCCCAACTGCACTCCCTCTCCTGAGTTTTATTTTCCATTTTATAATGTTAGCAGAAAATTTCTACCTTATTAGAGACTATGCCATACTAGAAATTCCAGAGATGAAGCAGGTACTCAGAGCTGCAGAGGCTACACAGGTACTTAGAAACTCAACAGCAAAATTGGCATCCCAAAGGACAAAAGTCTTGCAGGCCACAAAACACCTATAGACATACCCTACTAGAAATGAAGACATGTTTGTCAACAGAATCCCTGACTACTTGGGTCATAGGACCAGAGAGGAAACAAAAACCATGGAACAAAATACCCATTCAACAAAGACAAATGCAGAAATTAATACCTAAAATATAAACATAGAAAACCCAAATGTGTAAATTCCAGTATAAGAATACAATCAACAAATTAAAGGTGATTTTGGCACCACCAAAGCCCAGCTATTCTATGACAATAAGAAGTGAATAGTCCAAAATAGTGGTAGCTCTAGACAACCAACTTTATAAAGATTACAGAGGATTTTAAAGAAAAAATAAAGAAGAATCAGTTAAAGAAACTGAAGACAGTAGGCCAGCAGGTTGAAGTCCTATAGGCAGGCTGCTTTACCACCATCACCCACTGAACTCTGTAACCTATCCCTCTAGCCTTCTTATTTGAGCCATAGTAGACAGCCAGTAGGTAAGATTCCAGTGAGCAGGCTGCCCCTCCACCACCCATTGGACTCTGTAACATATAAGACCCAGTCTGCCACCCAACCCACTAAACTTAGCATATTCCCCCTGGTTAACAACACACTGCAACATCAGCATCCCCTAGAGGCATAAACATCGCCTTCACCAACTAGAAAAAGAATGAACGCCCCACAAACATTTCTTTCCAGCAACATCAGCAGACTCTATAGGCACAAGAAGTATGCACATGAGTTAGAATAGGCACAGGAAAATCTACGCCATTTGGAAGAAAAAAACCCACAGACACAAGAAAAGCAAGAACTGGACAATATTCTGGACCTAGGTACACAAACATCCACAAGTCTCAGGTGAGTCAACCCTACATGACAACCAACCAATCACCAGAACCCTTGGTCATTCAGAACAAAAGAAAATAAAGGAAACAGACAGTAGGAACAGAAGATCCATGCAATAAAGACTTGATAAAAATCAACACCTGTTTTTTATAATTATCCCAAAATGATAATGTTGAATATATTCTTATGCTTCCATTTATTCATCCCAGATGGAAGCATAAGAATATATTCAACTACCTAATAAATAATATGGCACCACCAGAACCCAGTGGTTCTACAATAGCAAGACCTAACCATCCCAATGCAGATGAAGCAGAAGAAAATGACCTTAAAATAACTATATTGCTTAGTTCAGTCTCTACTCCTGGCAGATCCAGCTTTCTCCCCCATCCCTCAAGAGTGATGTGGCAGGAGGGGGAAGGGACCTTGAATAAGGATATACAAGGATAGAAAGTGACTTCTTTGTTAATAATAATAATAATAATAATAATAATAATAAAAAGTATACAGCAAAAAAGACAGTGAATTACAGCTTATAAAGTCTATCCTACTTCTAGTACTTAGGATAGACTTGATATATTTCCCATGTTCTATCTAGGTGTGGAGGGCTATAGGAAGAAATTTATCATTTTTATATATTTATTATTTGGTGATTTTACATCATGCACCCCATCAAAAAATAACTTTATAAAGATAATAGAGGCCCTAAAGAGGAAATATAAAATTTTAAAAATCAAAGAAAGGACTCCAGTAAGCTCCATCACAAGAGTGAATTTCTGAAACACAGAGCCCAAAAGATGCCATCGCAAGAGGTGAGTTACCCTCCTCCCAGAGGACCAGTCAGCCCATCTTCCAGACCTCAGAATTAGGTCAAAACCCATACTCCTCACATTATGGCAGCTACAGCTGGAGGCAAACAAGCAAGAGCCCTCTGGAAAAGCCTGCCCATCACCACCCCTCATTGAATCCTGTAGCCTATGAGCCCTACTGCATTCCCCAAAGCCACCCACACCCCTAACCTCAGAGGCTTTCTGAGACACAAACATCAGCTGGCTTCATTACAGGAAGTGAGTCAGCTTTCTCCCAGTTGGCCAGTCAGTTAGCTTCCAGGCTTAAACAAAGGAGTATGACCCATGCTGCCAATCCCATCACAGCTCTTGGTACAGGCCAGCAAGCAGGACCCCTGTGGGCAGGCCAGCCCACCACCACTCATCTTCAGACCCTGTAGACTCTAAACTCCACTAAGTCCTTCAAACTTATTTATTCCCTGGAGGCCTCAACTGCTCTCAGAGATTCTACTGGCTATAATTTTACCAAGGATTCCAATTGTACCAAGAGTGCACCAAGAACACCTATTCCACCAAGAACAGGTCTCTGAAGCACTGACAATATTTGCACTGAGAGGAGGAAGAGATGAGTAGATGCCAGTGCACAAGTATATTCAACAACATAAAGAACAATATGGCACAACCAAAACCTAGCAGTTCTACAACAGTAAGACCTGGACTTTCCATTATAATAGAAGCAGAAGAAAACAATCTTAAAAATAACTTTATGAAGATGATGTAGGCTTTAAAGAGTAAATGAAAAACTTCCTTGAACTAGAGGAAAAGATAAAAAATGGAAGAAATAAAATCTTGGACCCCCTGCTCTTGCTGGGGAGGAGAAAAAGTGATGTGGAGAAGAGAGACTGGAAGGAGCAGGAGGGGGAAGGGGGCTTAAACAAGGATATACATAAATTAAAAAATGACTTTATTCATAATAAATAAAAAATTGAAAAAAATTCTGCAAAAACAAGGAATAAAGCAATCAAAGAGGTGAAGGAAACAAATCAAGAATTAAAAATTGATAAAGTCGTAAATAAAACACAACCTGAGAGAATGCTGAAAATTAAAAAAAAACCTGAATCTGAATAAACAAACAAGAACTACAGATAGACACATAACCAGCAGAATGCAATAAACAAAAAAGAAAGTCTGTGGCATAGATGATACAATAGAGGAAATAGATTCATTAGTCAAAGAAATAACTAAAGTTAAAAAAAAGTCATAACACAAAACTTCCAGGAAATCTGGAACACCATGAAAAGACCAAACCTAAGAATAAAAGAAATAGAAGAAAAAGAGTACCAGCTCAAAGCACAGAAAATATATTCAACAAAATCATAGTTGAAAATTTTCTCAACTTTTAGAAAATAATATCTATGAAGTTACAAGAAGCTTGCTGAACACCAAACAAACTAGACTACTCAAAAAATTCCACTTACCATATAATAATCAAACCATTAAACACACAGAATAAGAGTTGCAAAAGAAAAGGGCTAAGTAACATATAAAGGCAGACCCATCAGAATAACAGCAAATGTCTCAGTGAAGATTATGAAGGCTAGAAGGTCCTTGACAGAAATGTAGACACCAAGATACCACAGATGTCAGCACAGACTATTAGATTCAGCAAAACTCTCAATCACCATAGATAGAGAAAGCATAAAATTTCATGAAAAAAAAAATCAGATTTAAACACTACCTAACCACAAATTCAGCCCTACAAAAAGCACTACAAGGAAAACTCTAACCTAAGAAAATTAAGTGCATTCATGAAAACACAAGTGATAGATAATCCCATAGCAGCAAATCCCAAAGAGGGAAAACATACACACTACCACCAAAAATAACAGGAATTAACCATCACTGAACATTAATATTTCTTAATATTATGGACTCATTTCCCCTAAAAAGAGACTCAGGCTAACAGAATAGGTACAAAAACAGGATTCGAACTTCTGTTGTATAAATAAAACACATCTCAATTTTAAGGACAGTTACTACCTCAGAGTAAAGGGTTGGAAAAAACTTTCCAATCAAATGAACTTAAGAAACAAGCTGGTGTTTCTTAAGCTATTCTAATGACTAACAAAATAGACTTTAAACTAAAATCAATTAAAAGAAAACTGAATAAATATTACATATGTATTTCAGAAAACACTTACAAAGATAAAAGCTAAATCCTGAAGATTTATGCCCCAAATACAAGGGCACCTGTATGTGCAAAAGAAACATTACTAAAGCTTAAATCACACACCAAACAACCACACACTAATAGTGAGAAATCTACATACCCTACTCTCACCAATGGACATGATTGCCAGACAGAAACTTTATAGATAAATAAGAGAGCTAACAGATGTTATGACTCAAATGTTCTATATATATAAAGTTTTCCACTCAAATACAAAGACATATACCTTCTCAGCACACAAGGGAACCTTCTTTAAAACTGACCACATACTCACTCAAATATACATAGATACAACAAATGGGAATAACTCTCTGTGTTCTATCAGACAATCAGGACCTAAAATTATAGTTCAGCAACGACACAAACCACAAAAAAACCTAAAAATTCATGGAAAATGAACAATTATCAACTGAACCACCTCTGAGTCAAGAAAGAAATAAAGAACAAAATTAAATACTTTTTAGAATTCAATGTAATAAATTCACAACATATTCAAACTTATGGGTCACAATGAAGGTAATGCTAAGAGAAAAATTCATAGAACTAACTGCCTACAGAAGAATTTGGAGAAACTTCATACAAGCAATGTAATAGCTCACTTGAAAACTCTAAAACAAAAAAAGCAAAGTCACTGAGAAGAAGTAGAAATTAGAAAATAATCAAGGCTCCTGGACCAGTGTTGTCTGCAGAGTCCCAGCACACTCTGGAGCAGGGGGGATAATCGCTCCGAGTCACCATACCCACAGCTCCTGCTGAGGGAGTATGCATGGCTACCCACCACCACCTCGAACTGAGTGTGCCAACAACTGCAGGGATCTCTGAGGGACAGACTCAGACCCTGACCAGAGAGGTGACAGGAGGCACACAAACCCGAGTGCCACAAATGACCAGGAGCCATCTAATCGTGAACCACTGAAGCCATGGGCAAGAGTCAGTGCAAAAAACTACATAATAATACAAAGGACCACATGGTAACTCCAGAAGAGAGTGGCTATCTTATAAATACAAGATCTGAACTGAGCAATGAAGAGGAAACAGAAGGAAGCAATACCAAAAATTCCTTTTCGATGATTATCGAAGCTCTAAAAGAAGATATGAAAAAAAAGCCTTAAAGAAATAGAAGAAAATACAAATAAAAAATTGGAAGAGATGAACAAATCTATGAAAGAAACATGCCAGGAAATAAAAGCTGTAATAAAATCTGAAATAAAAGCTACAATAGAAGCAATAAAAAAGGCACAAAATGAGACAAAGATAGAAATAGAAAACCTGAAGAAAAAAGCTGGAACCACAGATACAAGCATAAGAAACAGAGTTCAAGAGATGGAAGATAGAATCTCTGAAGTGGAAGACTCAGTAGCTCAATAAGATATATCAGTCAAAGAAAATAGTAAAACTAAAAAAGCCATAACTCAAAATGTCCAGGAAATCTGGGACACCATGAAAAGACCTAATTTGAGAATAATAGGAATAGAAGAAAGAGAAGAATACCAGCTCAAAGGCACAGATAATGTTTTCAATAAAATCATAGAAGAAAACTTTCCTAACCTAAGGAAATGCCTATAAAGATACAAGAAGCTTACAGAACACCAAATAGGTATGATCCTAAAAAAACGTCAGCATGCCACATTATAATCAAGCCACAAAACATACAGAACAAAGAAAAAATTTTAAGAGCTGCAAAAGAAAAGGGCCAACTCACATATAAAGGCAGACCCATCAGAATAACACCTGACTATATAATGGAAATGATGAAAACTAGAAGGGCTTGGTCAGAAGTTATACAGATGCTAAAACAGCATGGCTGCCAAACTAGAATACTATACCCTGCAAAATTATCAATCACCATAGATGGAGTAAACAAGGTATTTCAGGACAAAGTCAGACTGAAAGGATATCTATCTACCAATCCAGCACTACAGAGAGTATTAGAGGGAAAACTCCAACCTAAGGACCCCAGATATACACACAAAATCACAAACAATCAATAAGTCCATAGAAGAATACCCTAGAGTAAGAAAATACAAGTTGCCACCAAAAATGGCAGGAAATATGAATCAATGGTCACTAATTTCCCTTAATATCAATGGTCTCAACTCTCCTATAAAACGTCACACTCTAACAATATGGATACAACAACAGAAGCCATCCTTCTGTTGCCTACAAGAAACACACCTCAACTGCAAAGACAGACACAGGCTTAGAATAAAGGGTTGGGAAAAGATTTTCCAGTCAAATGGTCCTAAGAAACAAGCAGGGGTTGCAATCCTAATGTCTAACAAAGTAGACTTTAAGCTAAAAGCAATAAAGAGGGACCAAGATGGTCACTACTTATTCATCACAGGAAAAATTGGTCAAGAGGAGATTTCAATCTTAAATATTTATGCTCCTAATTTAGGGGCACCTACATATGTAAAAGAAACACTGCTAAAGCTTGAATCCCTCATCAATCCTTATACCCTAATAGTGGGAGACATCAATACCCCACTTTCAACCCTGGATAGATCAACCAGACAGAGCCTCAACAGAGAAATAAGGAGTCTAAATGAGGTTATGATGCAAATGGATTTCATAGATATCTACAGATCCTTCCACCCAAAGGCAAAGGAATACACATATTTCTCAGCTCCTCATGGAACTTTCTCCAAAATTGACCACATAATTGGTCATAAAGCAAATATCAGCAGATACAAAAAAAATGGAAATAATCCCTTGTAACATATCGGACCACCAGGACTTAAAGTTAGAATTCAACAACATCAAAACCCAAAGAAAGCCTACCAACTCATGGAAACTAAACATCAATCAGCTGAACCATCTCTGGGTCAAGGAAGAAATGAAAAAAGAAATCAGAGTCTTCCTAGAATTCAATGAAAATGAATCTACAACGTATCCAAACCTGTGGGACACAATGAAAGCAATCTTAAGAGGAAAATTCATAGCGCTAGAGGCCTATGAAAAACCTTGAGAAATCCCACACTAGAGACCTAACAGTGCAGCTGAAAGCCTTAGAACACTTAGAAGCGAACTCACCTAGAAGGAGTAGACGGCAGGAAATG
>PVIH01010571.1:38755-74519 GCA_004025045.1 Sigmodon hispidus
TAGCCAAACTAATCAAAAAACAGAGAGAGAGTGTCCAAATCAACAAAATCAGAAATGAAAAGGGGGACATAACAACAGACCCCCAGGAAATACAGAGAATTATCAGGTCATATTTTGAAAATCTGTATTCCACAAAAATGGAAAACCTAGAAGAAATGGACAGCTTTCTGGACAGGTACCATCTACCAAAATTGAATGACGATCAAACTAATTACCTAAACAGGCCTATAACCCTTAAAGAAATTGAAGTTGTCATTAAAAACCTCCCCAAAAATAAAAGCCCTGGTCCAGATGGTTTCAATGACAAATTCTACCAGACTTTCAAAGAAGAATTACTACTGTTACTCCTCAAACTATTTCACACAGTAGAAACTGAAGGAATATTGCCAAACTCCTTTTATGAGGCCACAATCACCCTAATACCGAAGCCACTGAAAGACACAACAAAGAAGGAGAATTACAGACCAATTTCCCCCATGAATATTGATGCGAAAATTCTCAACAAAATTTTGACAAACTGTATACAACAATGCATAAAAGATATCATCCACCACGACCAAGTAGGCTTCATCCCATAAATGCAGGGCTGGTTTAACATATGAAAAACTGTAAATGTTATCCATCATATAAACAAACTAAAGGAACAAAAACACATGATCATATCCTTAGATGCGGAAAAAGCCTTTGACAAAATCCAACACTCCTTCATGATTAAAGCCCTGGAGAGATCAGGAATACAGGGAGAATACCTAAATATAATTAAGGCGATTTACAAGAAGCCAACAGCCAGTATCAAACTTAATGGAGAAAAACTCAAAGCAATCCCACTAAAGTCAGGAACTAGACAAGGATGTCCTCTGTCCCCTTATCTATTCAATATAGTTCTCGAAGTTTTAGATAAAGCAATAAGGGAACAAAAAGAGATTAAGGGCATTCAAATTGGAAAAGAAGAAGTGAAGCTATCTCTATTTGCAGATGATATGATTGTATACATAAGTGACACACAAAATTCTTCCAAAGAACTGCTACAACTGATAAACACCTTCAGCAATGTAGCAGGATACAAGATAAACTCAAAGAAATCAGTAGCCCTTCTATACACTAAAGATAGAAAAGCTGAAAAAGAAATAAAGGAAACATTACCCTTCATATTAGCTGCAAATAGTATTAAATACCTTGGAGTAACGATAACCAAAGAAGTTACAGACCTATTTGACAAAAATTTTAAATCATTGAAGAAAGAAATTGAAGAGGATATCAGAAAATGGAAAGCTCTCCCATGTTCCTGGATTGGTAGGATCAACATAGTAAAAATGGCAATTCTACCAAAGGCAATCTACAGATTCAATGCACTGCGTATCAAAATCCCAACACAATATTTTGTGGACCTTGAAAGAACAATACTCGATTTCATTTGGAATAACAGGAAAGCCAGGATTGCCAAAACAATTTTACTCAACAAAAGAACATCAGGAGGTATCACCATCCCTGACTTCAAGCTATACTATAGAGCTACAGTAATAAAAACAGCCTGGTACTGGCATAAAAACAGACTTGTGGACCAATGGAATAGAATTGAGGATCCAGACATTAACCCGAAAACCTATGAACACCTGATCTTTGACAAAGAGGCCCAAAACATTCAATGAAAAAAAGATAGTATATTTAACAAATGGTGTTGGCATAGCTGGATGGAAGTGTGTAGAAAAATGCAAATAGATCCTAGCCTGTCACCCTGCACAAAACGCAAATCCAAGTGGATTAAAGACCTCAACTTAACCCCAACCACTTTGAACTTGATAGAAAAGAAAGTGGGAGATACACTTCTACAAATTGGCACTGGCCACCACTTCCTAAATATAACACCAGTGGCACAGGCACTAAGACCAACAATCAATAAGTGGGATCTCCTGAAGCTAGGAAGCTTCTGCAAAGCCAAGGACACTGTCAATAAGACAAAACCCCAGACTACAGAATGGGAAAAGATTTTCACCAACCCTACAAGTGATAGAGGACTGATCTCTAAGGTATATAAAGAGCTCAAGAATCTAGAGCCCAAAACCTTGAATAACCCTATCAAAAAATGGGGTACAGTTCTAAAAAGGGAATTCTCAGCAGAGGAACTACGAATGGCTGAAAGGCACCTGAAAAAGTGCTCTTCATCTTTAGTCATCAGAGAAATGCAAATCAAAACAACTTTGAGATACCACCTAATACCTGTTAGATTGGCTAAGATAAAAGGCACAGTTGACAGCCTATGTTGGAGAGGATGCGGAGCAAGGGGAACACTCCTCCATTGTTGGTGGGAGTGTAAGCTTGTCCAGCCACTTTGGAATGCAATATGGAGGTTTCTCAGAAAACTGAATATGAATCTCCTCAAGGACCCAGCAATACCACTTCTGGGTATATACCCTAAAGAGGCACATTCACACTCCAAAGGTATTAGCTCAACTATGTTCTAGCAGCATTATTTGTAATAGCAAGAAACTGGAAACAACCTAGATGTTCCTCAACTGAAGAATGGGTTAACAAACTGTGGTACATCTACACAATGGAATACTACTCAGCAGTAAGAAAAAAATGATATCCTCAAATTCGCAGGCATATGGATGGATTTGGATAATATCCTCCTGAGCGAGGTATTACAATCTCAGAGAGATATGCAGGGGATGTACTCACTCACTAGTGGGTTCTAAACAAACAAACAAGAAAAAAAGCCAAACATGCCCAAGCGGTAAACCACAACCACTGAACAGCCTGGGATCAGAAGCACCCTGGACTGACCCTTTGAACCCCACTCCAACTATAGGAACACCAGACTTACTCTTGAGGGAGGGGGGACAAAACTGGATTTGGCCAGGAGTGGAGACTGATCCAAGCATTATTGGATCAGTGGGACCATAGGACTCTCCACTCTCTGCCCAGGGAGGGGATGGGGAGTTGCAGAGAAGAAAAATGACAAGATGTAGTGGGAGGGGGAAGGGACCTTGAATAAGGATATACAGGGATGGGAAAAAAATTTCAGAGGGAAAGCTGAACACAAAGTAAATATATGTGTAGCAATCTTATTTGCATTACCACCGTTGATAAGCCATGCTTATAATCTTATCCTCTTTATAGTTATTGTTAATTTTTCCTCATTTTAAATTTATGTAACTGTTTTTTTGTTAAATACAAAATAAAGAAGGAAAAAAAGGAAAAAAAGAAAATAATCAAACTCAGAGCTAAAATCAATAAAATTGAAACAAAGAAAAGGATAAAGTAATTTTTTTCTTTTTTCTTTATTTTATTTTTTCTTTATTTTTATTATGAATAAAGTCACATTTTCTATCCATGTATATCCTTATTCAAGGTCCCTTCCCTCTCCCATCCCCTCAGGTCACTCTCTATCCTCCACATCTTCCCATCTACGCTCGGCATGGAAAAGAGGTCCCAAGGTCCCAATATCCCAGTGTCCCAATGTCCCAATATTGCTCAGTTCAGCCTCCACTCTTGGCAGATCCAGTTTTCTCCCTCCCCAACATCAAGACTGAGTCAGGTGAAAGGAATTTTTTTAAAAAAGTTGGTTGTTTGAGAAAATTAGCAAGATAGACAAGTGTTTATCCAAACTAACCAAAAGTCAGAGAGAAAATATCCAAGTTAATTAGAAGAGACAAGAATGCATACCAACAGGTGCTGAGGAATCCAAAGAATCATTAAGTCATACTTCAAAAACCTGTACTCCACAAAATTGGAAAACCTAAAAGAAATGGACAGCTTAAAATAAGATCATATGAAAGACATAGTAGACCAATAGCCCCTAAAGAAATAGAAGCAGTTATTAAAAGTTTCTCAACCAAATGGAGTTCAGGGACTGATGGCTTCAGCATAGAATTTCAAAGGATAACTAATACAATACCCCTCATTTTGTTATGTACAATAAAAACAAAAAGAACATTGTCAAACACTTTTTATGAGGTTACAGTCATACTGATATCTAAAATACAAAATCACAACTAAGAGTGTTACAGACCAATCTCCCTTATGAACTTTGTTGCAAAAATACTCAATAAAATGCTAGTGATACAAATTCCAAAAGATATAACAAAAATCATCCACCATGATCAAGTAGGCTTCATTCCAGAGATATAGGGATGGTTCAGCATACAAAAAAACAGTCAATGTCATCTGCCATATAAACATGCTGAAAGAACAAAAAACCCACATGATTATTATGATCATCTCATTAGATGCTGAAAAAGTCATTAACACATTCTAACACCCCTTCACAATAAAAGTCTTGTAGAGATCAGGGACACCAAAGACATACCTGAACATAATAAAGGCAATATATATCAAGTTGACAGTGAACATTACACTAAATGGAGAGAAACTCAAAGCAATTCCTCTAAAATCAGGAACAAGGCAATGCTGTCCCCTCACTCCATATTGATTCACTATAGTTCTCCAAGTTCCAGCTAGAGCAATAAGCCAACAAAAGGAGATAAAGGGAATATAATTTGGAAATAAAGATGTCAAACTTTTTGCTATTTGCAGATGATAACATAGTATACAAAAGTGACCCCCAAAATTCTACCAGACAACTCTGACAGATGAGTATCAATGTGTCATAATACAATATTAACTCAAAAAATCAATAACCCCTCTATACACAAATAATAAATTGGCTGAAAAATAAATCATGAAAACAACGCCCTTTACAATAGCTGTAAATAGCATAAAATATCTTGGGGTAACTCTAACCAAAGAAGTCAAAGATCTGTATGACAAGAACTTTAAGTCATTAAAGAAGAAAATTAAAGAAGATAGTAGAAAATGAAAAATTAATCATGATACTCTTAAATAGGTAGAATAAACATAGTAAAAATGACAATCTTACCAAAACCAATCTACAGATTCATTTTAATCTTCATAAAATTCCAACATAATTTTTCACAGACCTTGAAAAAAATAACAATCAACTTCATATGGTAAAACAATAACCCCAGAATCATCAAAATAATTCTGTTCAAAACAATAACTTCTGGAGACATCACTATTCATGACTTCAAGCTCTACCATAGAACTACAGTAATAAAAAAGCTTATTATTGGCATAAAAAGAGTTGTAGATCAATGGAATCTAATTGAAGACCCTGACATTAACCCAAGAATATACGAACACCAGAATTTTGACAAAGAATTCAAAAGTATACAATGGTAAAATCAAACAACTTCAACAAATGTTGATAGCATAACTGAATGATGGCATGTAAAAGAATTCAAATATATTCATATCTATCACCCTGCACAAAACTCAAGTTAAAGTGGATCAAAAGCTTCATCATAAACCCACTTACACAAAACCTGATAGAAAAGAAAGAGGAAAATAGCCTTGAATGCATTGGAATAGGAGATTACATCGTAAATATTACACCATAACACAGACACTAAGAGAAATAATTAAATGGTCCCTTCTGAAACTGAGAAGCTTCTGTAGGCAAAGGACAAAGACAATAAGACAAAATGACAACCTAAAGAATAGGAAAATATCTTCTCCAATTCTTTTTTTTTTACATAATTTCAATTTTGCCAACTTTATTAAGGATAATGTACAAACAAATATACTGATTTACGAGAACAATTTGATGAGCTTTGCCAAATGTGTCCATCTTTGGGCTTGCACAACTTCTTTCTATCACAATGTGACATATTATTCTTACCCCCAAAAGCTTCATTGAACTTTGTGTAATCAGTTCACTCTACTCCCGACCCTACTATCATAAACAACCACTGTTCTTCTTTTAAAACTATACACTAATTTTGTTTGTTCTAAAACTTGATCTAATTTAAATTTTATTTTATTTTTTTTTTCCTTCTTTATTTTGTATTTATCAAAAAAAAAAACACAGTAAAAAGAATTTAAAATGTGGAAGAGTTAACAATAACTATACAGAGGATAAGAATGATAGGCATGGCTTATCAAGGGAAGAAATACAAATAAGATTGCTACACCTATATTTTCTTTGTGTTCATCTTTCCCTCTTCTCCAGTTCTACATCTGACAGAGAGTTCATCCCTAAAACATATAAAGGACTCAAGAAGCTAGAGATAAAACACCAAATAATCCAATTATAAAATGGGGCATAGAGTTAAATAGTGAAATTTCTTTTTTATTCTTTTTTTATTATTATGAATAAAGAAGTCACATTCTCTATCCTTGTATATCCTTATTCAAGGTCCGTACCCCCTCCCACCACATCAGGTCAGTCTTTCTTCTCCACATCCTCCCCATGGGCAGGCGGTCCCAAGGTCCCCAGGTCCCAATATGGCTTAGTTCAGCCTCTACTACTGACAAATCCAATTTTGGCCCCCAACATCAAGATGAGTCAGGTGTTCCATCAGGGAAGGAGTCAATCTAGGTGTTTCCAATCCCAAGCTGTTCAGTGGTTGTGATTTGCAACTTGGGCATGCTTTGATTTTCTATTTGTTTGTTTAGAGTCCACTAATGAATGGAGTGAGTACATCCCCTGCTTATCTTTCTGGGTTTGTGATAACAGCCTTAGGAGGATATTCTCCAAATCCATCCATTTGCCTGCAAATTTTAGTATATCATTTTTTTCTTACTGATAAGTAGTACTCCATTGTGTAGATGTATCATAGTTTGTTAATCCATTCTTCAGTTGAGGGGCATCTAGGTTGTATCCAGGTTCTTGATATTACAAATAATGCTGCTATGAACATAGTTGAGCTAATGCTTTGGAGTGTGACTGTGCATCTTTAGGGTATACACCCAGAAGTGGTATTTCTGGGTCCTTGGAGAGATTGATTCTCAGTTTTCTGAGAAACCCCCATATTGCATTCCAAAGTGGCTGAACAAGCTTACACTCCCACCAACAAAGAAAGAGTTTTCCCCTGGCTCTGCACCCTCTCCAGCATAGGCAGTCATCTGTGTCTTTTATCTTAGCCAATCTAACAGGTGTCAGATGGTATCTCAAAGTTGTTTTGACTTGCATTTATCTGATGGTTAAGATGATGAGCACTTTTTCAAGTGCCTTTCAGCCATTCGTAATTCTTCTGCTGATAATTCCCTTTCTAATTCTGAACCCCATTTTTTTATTAGGTTATTCAAGGTTTTGGGTTTTAGAATCTTAAGTTCTTTATATATCTTAGAGATCAGTCCTCTATCATTTGCAGGGTTGGTGAAAATATTTTCTTATTCCGTAGGCTGTTGTATTATTCTATTGACAGTGTCCTTGGCTTTACAGAAACTTCTCAGCTTAAGGAGATCCCACTTATTGATTGTTGATCTTAGTGTCTGTGCCATTGGTGATATATTTAGGAAGTGGTCGCCTGTGCCAATTCATAGAAATGTATTTTCCACTTTCTTTTCTATCAAGTTCAAATTGGCTGGGATTATGTTGAGGTCTTTGATCCACTTGGATTTGAGTTTTGTGCAGGGTGACAGTCTTGTTGACATTCTCAAAGAACCAACTCTTTGATTAATTGATTCTTATATTGTTCTTTTTGTTTCAATTGTGTTGATTTCAGCTCTAATTTTAATTATTTCCTGCTGTCTATTCCCTCTAGGTGAGTTTGCTTCTAATTGTTCTAAGGCTTTCAGCTGAGCTGTTAGTTCTCTAGAGTGGGATTCTCTGGGGTTTTCATATAGGCATCTAGTGCTATAAATTTTCCTCTTAGGACTGCTTTCATTGTGTCCCACAAGTTTGGGGACATTGTGGATTCATTTTCATTAAATTCTAGAAAGACTTTGATTTCTTAATTTCTTCCTTGACCCAAAGATGGTTCAGCAGAGCGATGTTTAGTTTCTGTGAGTTGGTAGACTTTCTTTGATTTTTGATGTTGTTGAACTCTAACTTTAGGCCCTGGTGGTCTGATATATTACAAGGGATGAATTTAATTTTTTTGTATTTATTCATATTTGCTTTATGACCAATTATGTGGTCAATTTTGGAGAATGTTCCATGAGTAGCTGAGAAATATGTATTTTCCTTTGAATTTGGGTAGAAGCTTCTGTATATATCTATTAAATCCATTTGCATCATAATCTATGTTAGACTCCTATGTTGAATCTTTGTCTAGTTGATCTATCCAGGGATGAAAGTGGGGTATTGAAGTCTCTCACTATTAGGGTGTGAGAATGGATGTGGGATTCGAGCTTTAGCAGTGTTTATTTTACATAGGTAGGTGCTCTCATATTGGGGACATAAATATTCAGGATTGAAATCTCCTCTTGACCAATTTTTCCTGTGATGAATAAGTAATGACCAACCTGGTCCCTTTTAATTACTTTTAGCTTAAAGTCTACTTTGTTAGATATTAGGATAGCAACCTCAGCTTGTTTCTTAGAACTATTTGACTGGAAAATCTTTTCCCAACCCTTTACTCTGAGCCTGAGTCTGTCTTTGTGGTTGAGTGTGTTTCTTGTAGGCAAAAGAAGGATGGCTTCTGTTGTTGTATCCATCTTGTTAGTGTATGTCTTTTTGTAGTTGAGTAGAGTCCATTGATATTAAGGGATATTAGTTATCATTGATTGATATTTCCTGCTATTTTTGGTGATAACTTGTTGTATTTCCTTTCTCAGAGGTATTCCTCTGTGAAATTATTGATTGTTTGTGACTTCATTGGTGTATCTGGGGTCCTAAGGTTGAAGTTTTCCCTCTAATGCTTTCTGTAGTGCTGGATTGCTAGGTAGGTATTGTGTCAGTCTGACTTTTTCATGAAATATCTTGTTTACTCCATCTATGGTGATTGATATTTTGAAGAGTATAGTATTCTAGTTTGGCAGCCATGCTCTTTTAGCATCTGTATAACTTTTGACCAAGCTCTTCTAGCTTTCATAGTTTCCATTGAATAGTGAGTTGTTATTCTGATGAGTCTGCCTTTATAGGTGAGTTGGCCCTTTTCTTTTGTAGCTCTTAAAATTTTTCTTTGTTCTGTATGTTTTGTGGCTTGATTATAATGTGGCACGCTGACTTTTTTGGGGGGTCATATCTCTTTGGTGTTCTGTAAGCTTCTTGTATCTTTATAGGCATTTCTTTCCTCAAGTTAGGAAAGTTTTCCTCTATGATTTTATTGAATACATTATCTGTGCCTTTGAGCTAGTATTCTTCTCCTTCTTCTATTCCTATTATTCTCAAGTTAGGTCTTTTCATGTTGTCCCAGATTTCCTAAACATTTAGTGTTATGGCTTTTTTGGTTTTAGTATTTTCTTTGACTGATATATCTATTTCACCTACTGAGTCTTCTACTTCAGAGATTCTTTCTTCCATCTCTTGGATTCTGTTGGTTATGCTTGTATTTGTAGTTCCAGCTTTTTTCTTCAGGTTTTCTATTTCCAACTTTGCCTCATTTTGTGCTTTATTTGTTGCTTCTATTTCAGTTTTTAGTTCCTGGCATGTTACTTTTATTTTTCGGTTTACCTTTTCTTGGTTGTCTTTCAAAGGTTTGTTCATCTCTTTCAAATTTTTGTTTGTATTTACTTCTATTTCTTTAAGGGAATTTCTCATATCTTCTTTGAGGGCTTCAATGATCTTTATAAAGTTATTTTTTCATGTTGCCTCTTTCTGCTTCCTCTTCATTGCTCAGTTCAGGTCTTGTGGTTGTAGAACCATCACTTTCTTCTGGAGTTACCTTGTTGTTCTTTATATTATTATATGTATTTTTGCACTGGCATCTGCCCATGTCTTTAGTGGTTCACAATTACGTGTCTCCTGGTCAGCTGTGGCAAGAGGGTTTGTGTGTCTCCTTCTCCTCTGAGCAAGGGATCTGCTCAATCTCTGACTCTGCTCTGGGCAATCATCTGAATTTTAAGTCCTCAGTTCATCTCTGCTGATGCAGTTCAGGACAGGGTCGCCATGCCTTGCCCCCTTTTTTATGTACAGCTGGAGGAGCCCCTCACAGCCAAACTCTATTCCTGTTTGCTATGAAGTGTTTGTAGACATGTAGGTGACAGCTAATGCCCATGAATGCACTATGGCCATCACAAATTTCTGTTAAGCAACCCTTCTATAGCCAAACCAGAAGGTTTGTGAATGTGTGTGTGTGTGTTTTTAAATCACTTTGTTCACCCATCATCTTCCAATGAAATAAGAATGTTTTTGCTTAAAGTCCACTAATGAGTGAGAACATCTCCTGCTTATCCTTCTGGGTTTGTGAGACCTCGCTAAGGAGGACATTCTCCAAATCTATCCATTTGCCTGCAAATTTTAGGATATCATTTTTCTTACTGCTGAGTAGTATTCCATTGTGTAGGTGTACCACAGTTTGTTAAACCACTTTTCATTTGAGGGGCATCTGGGTTGTTTTCAGGTTCTTGCTATTATAAATAATGCTGCTAACAAAGTTGAGCTAATGCTTTTGGGGTGTGTATCTTTAGGGTATATGCCCAATAGTGGTATTGCTAGATCCTTGAGGAGAGTGATTCCAAATTTTCTGAGAAACCACCATACTACATTCCAAAGTAGATGAACAAGTTTACACTCCCACCAACTATGGAAGAGTGTTTTTTTCGATCTGCATCCTCTCCAGCATAGGCTGCCATCTGTGTTTTTAATCTTAGCCATTCTGACAGGTGTAAGTTACTTTCTTAGTGTCCTCAGCATGCATTTCTTCATTATCCTTATCCATATTTTTCTCTCTAATTTTTATTTTTATAAAAATTCTTTCTTACTTTGCTCATTGGTCATTTTGTTTCTTTTACATGCACTCAGCTCTTGCATTATTTTCTGGTGCTTCTCTGTAACTATGACAACTTAGTAACAGCAAACTCTGATGCAAAAACTGAGAGTCTAAGTTGACATGACAACCAAGACCAAAATAATCTGAAAGCATAAATGTCAGACCAAGAAATTGGGACAGCTTATCTCTTTCAGGAAAGAGGGTGAGAACTCAGTCTTCCTTTCTGGAGATGTATATGTGAGGGTAGAAATACTTACATACTTGAAAGGAAGGGAACCATTTTGTCTGCTGCTTCCCAAGATTGATGAAAATTACAAATGATGTGATTCTGGAGTCAGTGGTGGAGGTAGACAGTCTTATGCTTATGTCTCAACTTCTATGAGACTTTGTCTTTGAAAAGTAAATAAAAGAAGGATAGGGGCTGGACTGATGGCTCAGTGGTTAAGAGCATGGACTGCTTTTACAGAGGTCGTAACTTCAATTACCAGCAACTACACGGTAGCTCACAACCATCTATAGTGGAATCAGATGGATGCTCTCTTCAGTCATGCAGGCATACATGCAAGTTCAGCACTCATATACATAAATAAATCTTAAAAAAATAAATAATTAAAAGGATATGTATTAAAGGCATCAATAGTGTTACTAAATTTAATAAAAATCACTTTGGATTTGCTAAATGTTCATCATTATAATAATGTAATAAAGACATATGAAAATATCATCTTTGATTTTTATTTTCGGTGACCAGGGAGATCTTTGTCATGAACTTAAAAGAATTCAGGGCCCACATTTTGTAGGAAAAGAAGCTCTGGAAAGGTAGGCTAGGGCACAGAAAAACTGACATAAACATCAATAACAAAATTTGCACAAACTCATTTTTTGAAGTTGCTGTGACAACTCCTTAAAATATTTAGTGTTGGTGAATAAAACAGTTGAACTATTGCCAAGCCTATATATTCAAAAAGAGACCTTTGGAGAAAACTTGCAATGAGATGTCAATATTCTCATATCAAAATTAGATATGGTTGAGGTGTGTTTCTTATAGGCAACAGAAGGATGACTTCTGTTTTTAAATCCATCTTGTTAGTTTGTGTCTTTTTACAGGTGAGTTGAGTCCATTGACATTAAAGGATGTTAGTGATCACTGATTGATATTTCCTGCTATTTTTGGTGGTAACTTGTTTGTATTTCCTTTTTCTGGGGTATTCTTCTGTGGGATTATTGCTTGTTTGTGGTTTCATGGGTGTATCTGGGATCCTTAGGTTGGAGTTTTTCCTCTAAAGCTTTCTGGAGGATTGGATTGTTAGATATTGTTTCAGTCTGACTTTGTCATGAAATATCTTGCTTACTCCATCTATGGTGATTGATAATTTTGCAGGGTATAATATTCTAGTTTGGCAGCCATGTACTTTTAGTGTCTGTATAACTTCTGTCCAAGCCCTTCTAGCTTTCATCATTTCCATTGAATAGTCAGGTATTATTCTGATGGGTCTGCCTTTATAGGTAAGTTGGCCCTTTTATTTTGCAGCTCTTAAAATTTTTATTTGTTTTATAAGTTTTGTGGCTTGATTTTTATGTTGTTCACAGACTTTTTGGGGGGGTTATATCTATTTGGTGTTCTGTAAACTTCTTGTATCTTTACAGGCATTTCCTTCTTTAAGTTAAGAAAGTATTCTTCTATGATTTAATTGAATACATTATTGTGCCTTTGAGCTAGTATTCTTCTCCTTCTTCCATTCCTATTATTCTCAAGTTAGGTCTTTTCATGTTGTCCCAGATTTCCTGAACATTTTGTGTTATGGCTTTTTTGGTTTTAGAATTTTATTTGCCTGATGCATCTATTTCAGCTACTGAGTCTTCCACTTCAGAGATTCTCTTTTCCATCTCTTAGATTCTGTTGGTTATGCTTGTATTTGTAGTTCCACCTTTTTTCTTCAGGTGTTCTATTTCCATCTTTGTCTAATTTTGTGCCTTTTTTATTGCTTCTATTTCAGATTTATTTCCTGGCATGTTTCTTTCATTTTTTGGTTTACCTTTTCTTGGTTGTCTTTCAAAGATTTGTTCATCTCTTCCAAGTTTTGGTTTGCATTTTCTTCCATTTCTTTAAGGAAATTTTTCATATCTTCTTTGAGGGCTTCAACGATCTTCATAAAGCTGTTTTTGGTGTTGCTTCCTTCTGCTTTCTCTTCATTGCTCAGTTCAGGTCTTGTAGTTGTGGAACCACCACTTTCTCCTGGAGTTACCTTGTTGTTCTTTATATTATTATATGTATTTCTGCCTTGGCGTCTGTCCATGTCTTCAGTGGTTCACAATTAGGTGGCTCCTGGTCACTTGTGGCAAGAGGGCTTGTGTGTCTCCTGTCTCCTCTGAGCAAGGGGTCTGCTCAATCTCTGACTCTGCTGTGGGCAGGAGTCTGAATTTCACGACCTTAGTTCCTCTTTGATGATGCATTTGGAGGCAGGGTGGCTGTGCAAGGTCCCCTGTTTTAAGGGCAGCTAGAGTAGCCCTTCACAGCCAAACTCTTTTCCTGTCTGCTAAGGAGTGTGTGTACAGACATGCACTACAGACCAAACCTGGTCCTGGAACACAACTTTCCCGGGCAGGGATTCAGGCGCTGGAGCCTGCTGACCTCACCTCACCTCTGGGCAGAGTCTGAGTCTGGATTTCAAAGTCCTCAGTTGTTCTCTGCTGATGCAGTTGAGGGTGGGATCGCCTTGCAATGCCCCCTCTTTTAGGTGCAGCTGGAGGAGCCCCTCACAGCCAAACTCTAGTCCTGTCTGCTAAGGAGTGTGTGGAGACATGCACCACAGATCGAACCTCTTTACCAAACACAACTTTCCCAGGCAGTGATTTAGGTGCCGGGCTCTTTCTTAATTTCTTCCTTGACTCAGAGGTGGTTCAGTTGTGTAATGTTTAGTTTCCATGTGTTCGTAGGCTTTCTGTGATTTTTAGCTTTTCTATTATGTTGTTTAACTCTGACTTTAGATCATGATGATCTGATATAGTACAAGGAGTTATACCCATTTTTCGTATCTGTTGATATTTACTTTATGACCAAGTATGTGGTCAATTTTAGAGAAAGTTCCATGAGATGCTGAGAAATATGTATATTGCTTTTCATTTGGGTGGAACGTTCCATATATATCCATTAAGACCATTTGGTTTACAACTTCTGTTAGATCCTTTATTTTTCTGTTGAGATTCTTTCTGGTTGACCTATCCAAGGGTAAAAGTGGAGTATTAAAGTCTTCCACTATTAGTGTGTCAGGTTTGATATGAGGTTTAAGCTTTAATAGTGTTTACTTTACATATGTAGGAGCCCTTTTGCTAGGGACATAGATATTCAGGATTGAAATTTTTTCTTGGTGGATTTTTCTTGAGATGAATAACTAGTGTCCATCCTGATCTCTATTTATCGATTTTAGATTAAAGTTTGTTTTGTTAGATATTAAAATGGCTATACCAGCTTGTTTCCTAGAGCCATCTGATTGTTAAGTCTTCTCCCAACCCTTTACTCTGAGCCTGCATCTGTGTTTGCAGTGGAGGTGTGTTTCTTGTATGCCACAGAAGGATGGTTTCTGTTGTTTTATCCATCATACTAGGCTGTCTCTTTTCATAGGTGACTTGAGTCCATTGATATTAAGGGATATTAATGACCAATGATTGATATTTTCTATCATTTCTGGTAGTAACTTGTGTTTCCTTTTGGATGGGGATTTTTTTCTGTGGACTTATCAATTGTTTGTGGTTACATGGGTGTTTCTGATTTCCTTAGGTTGGAGTTTTTTTAGGGCTTTTTGCAGGGCAGGGTTTGTGGTTAGGTATTGTTGAAATCTGGTTTTGTTGTGAATTATCTTGTTTACTTCATCTATGTTAATTGATAGTTTTGCTGAGTACAGTAGTCTAGGTTGGCAGCCTTGCTCTTTTAGTGTCTGTATAATATCTGACCAGGACCTTCTTGCTTTCATTGTTTTCATTGAATAGTCTGGTGTTATTCTGATGGGTCTACTTTTATAGGTAATTTGGCCTTTTTCCTTTGTAGCTCTTAGTATTTTTTCTTTGTTCTGTAGGTTTAGTGGTTTGATTATAATATGGAAAGCAGACTTTTTTGTTGATCTAGCTTATTTGCTGTTTTGTAGGATTTTTTCTTTGTTCTGTAGGTTTAGTGGTTTGATTATAATATGGAAAGCAGACTTTTTTGTTGATCTAGCTTATTTGCTGTTTTGTAGGGTTTCTGTATCTTCATAGGCATTTTCTTCTTTAAGTTCGGGAAATTTTCTTCTATGATTTTATTGAACATATTTTTTGTGCCTTTGAACTGGATTTCTTCTTCGATTACAATTATTCTCATGTTTGGACTTTTCATAGTGTCCCAGATTTCCTGAACATTTTGCGTTATGATTGTTTTTGTTTTAATGTGTTCTTCAACTGATGTATCTATTACCAGTATTGAGTCTTCCACCCCAGAAATTCTCTCTTCCATCTTTTGGATCCTATTGGTTATACTTGAATCTGTGGATCCAGGTCTTTTTTTTTCAGGTTTCCTATTTCCATCTTCATCTCAGTTTGTGCCTTCTTTATTGTTTCTATTTCAATTTTTAATTTCTGAAATGTTTCTTTCAAATGTTTGTTTTCCTTTTTATTTGGTTTTTATTTTCTTTCAGGGATTTGTTCATCTCTTCCAATTTTCTGTTTGTATTTTCTTCTAGTTCCTTAAGGGAGTTTTTTATATTCTCTTTTAAGGCTTCTATTAGTTTCATAAAGCTGTTTTTAAGGTCATTTCTTTCTGTTTCCTCTTCATTGTTATATCCTGGTCTTGAAGCTCTAGAACCACTTGCTTCCTCTGGTTTTGTCTTGTTGATCTTTGTATTCTTGTATTTTTGTATGTATTCCTGCACTGGTGTCTGCCCATTGTTTCCTCAATTCACTCTAAATTAGTTCATGGATGGCTCTTAGTGGGTTGTTGGCCTGAGTGCTCTTAATGAGCTGTGTGTTCAGAGGGTGGACTGTTCTGGTGAGGTTGCAGTGATATTACACCACCAGCCATGGTCTCAGTAGACTGTTTTGATGCCCAAGTTGTGCTCCGTTTCAGTGCCACCGTTCAGGGAGCAAAAATCACAGCTTGACCCCTGACCTTTTCACTGTGCCCACAAGGACTAGGCTGCTCTTGCACTGTTATGCTGCTATAACACCAGGCATGGTCTGTGAGAACTGTGTTCTGTCCCAAAGCTGTGCCCCATCTCAGGGACTGGGTTCAGGGGAGCAGAAATCCAGTAGTGGTTTGTTTGGGTTTTTTTTTAACATATGTAGGTGCCCTTGTTTTAAGGGCATAAATATTTAGGATTGAAACTTTGTCTTGGTGAATTTTTTCTGAGATGAATAAGTAGTGTCCATCTTGGCCTCTTTTATTGATTTTTAAAGTATATTTTTTTAGATATTAGAATGGTTACAGCAGCTTGTTTCTTAGGCTCATTTGATTGGAGAGTCTTTTCATAGCCCTTGACTCTGAGCCTGTGTCTTTCTTTGAAGTTGAGGTATCTTTCTTGTATGCTGCAGAAGGATGGCTTCTGTTTTTGTATCCAGCATGCTAGGGTGTGTCTTTTCATAGATAAATTGAGTCCATTGATATTAAATAATATTAATGACCAATGGTTGTTATTTCCTGTTATTTTTGGTGGTAGTTTGTATTTCCTTTTTTGGGGTTTTACTTCTGTGGGACTGTATACCACACACTTCTAAGGAATTTTCTCTTTTTTCTAGCATAATATTTTTATTTATTATTTGGTGATTTTACATCATGCATCCCATCAAACTCAGTTATCAGTACTCTCAGTTTCATACTCACTATTATGATCTCCCCATTTACCAAAAAGCCCATTCATGCTGCTCATTTACTTACTGGAGCTTAATTAAAGTCCCTGTGGCCAGCCTAGAATTTTCTCTTTTATGGAACAGGTTCTTTGAGAAGCAGAATGACCTCAAATTTACTGCATAATGAAGCTGAACTAAACTTGTGATACTCCTAATTCTTCCTCACAAGTTCTAAAATCACACAACTAACCATGACATCATGTTTATGCAGAGCTAGATCAAACTCAAGTTAGTCCTTGAAGATGCAAGACAAGTATTATCTCAACTGATCATTTTCTTATTTAATATATAATATAAATTGGTAGACATGCAAGAGAACAATGAAAGATGTATTTAGGGCTGAAAAACACAAGGCAGAAATACTTAGCAACCTCTATTTCTGGGTGTTACATAAAGTGCATGTTTTCATCTTGAGCCAATATTTTGAGTGATAACTTATCCCACATAATACATTTCTCATGTGTAATTATTATTGAAGGAGAGGCTGAAAACTTGTTAGAACCAGAGGTGATGCACTACTACAATAAAGATCTTCTGGACACCGGATAGTTGTTACACTATATGAGCTCACAGTTGCTGAGATAGAATCTACAAGTCCAATATAAGCTCAATATGTTCCCAATTCAGCATGAGGATGAAAGACAGACACAAAGTCACCCATAACTGAGGAGCCATTAGCATCTGATTGTTACTGAGAGAGAGAGAGAGAGCACAAATGAATGAATGAATTTTCCATAAGAGTGTAGCCCCTATCAGGATGTCCAAAAATAAAAGGGCAGCACAAGTCACAGTGAATGGGATTGGAAAGAACATATATTTAAGTGTGTAGATGTGTATAAAGCTCAGTGAATTGCTAAGGTATTGAAGAGGTGGTTAAAGATAAATTAGCTCAAATCATAGTAGAATAAAATGAATTCAATAAGGAAAAGAGAAATAGGAATTCTCACAGGTGCATAGGAATCATTCAGCACATTTTACATATCACAGTGTCAGAGAAAGAATCATAAAGTTAGGTCAATGAGGAGGGGAATCAGCAAGAGAAGGTGAGGCATTACTGGATAAGTGAGAGGATGGACACAAGGAAAACAATACATGTATTATATACATGTGTATGTATAAAATTTTCAGACACTTAAATCTAAACCCACAGCTTGATATGGTGGTCCACAGCTTTAATCCTAGCACTTGGGAAGTAGAGGCAGAAGGATCTCTGAGAGTTCCAGTCACCTGGATTACATAACCAGCTCTAGCTTAGACACAAGTATACAGAGAAAGACTGTATAAAACAAAAAAAAATTAATTAAGTCCATAAATGTTAAGAAATGGGTAACAATTAAAATATTAAAAGTAATATCAAAAATGGAAGATTACAAAATGAAACTGAAGTATGATTCAGGGACACTAAAGGGAAAGAAAATACTGTAACTGAGATCTCTTTCTCTTCAACTAAGTTTCTAAGCAGAAACTAACACAAAGATCTTCAACAAGGCCCTTCAGGGCAGGATCTTCACTCTCTAGGTAGATCCAAGTAATACCAATGTAAATATCATTTCAAATTCCAAGATTAGAAAGGCATCCCATCCAATCAGCAGCAACTGATATTACAACCCAGCAGATATCTAGAAAGAGTCTACCCTGCTCTTAAGCAGCACCTTCATGGTCCAGCATCATCCATCCATCACTTGGTCAGCTTGTCCAGGAGTATTACTGTGACAAGACAGTGCTGTCCATATTCCCTGCCCACACCTGCACCCCTGTGTATTCAACTGCCACAAGAAAAAGTGTGGTCACAGCAACAAATTGTGTCTCGAAAATGATAAATAAAACTATGGCTTTGCTTGGCCCCAGATGAAACACAAATTCTAGTTGTTATTAATTAAAAACTCAAAACCAGATATTGTAAAAGGCTGGAATATCAGAAAGAAGTAGACTATAGTCAGATCTCACCCAGCCAACTTCTCAGGGTAAACGCTATCTTCCAGAGTCCTCAGCCTATCTTGTCACTTCTACAGAGTAGTCAATATCTGCCTACACCAACTTGCCTTAGATATCTTCTTTGCCTAGTTGTTTCACTTCTAGGTTCAACTCTGAATTATAAATGTAGAGTTAGGATTAAAGGTGTGAACCACTACTGTTTGATAATTAGGTCTTGAACTCACTGAAACATAGAAATATCTCTGGAGTTTTGAGATTAAAGGCATAGGTCTACTCAGGTCTTTCTGTACTGGGAGTAAAGACGTGAGTTACCAACTGTTATTCCCATGCTGGGATTAAAGGCATGAAATACCATGCTCTGACCCTTGTGGCTTAACTTTGGATAGATCTGTTCTCTGGTATTCCAGACTGATTCTATTAAATATAAAATATATCACTACACTAGAATTCTCTAGAAACTTGTAAGCTTTTACTTTTACCTGGATCTTTATTAATACAGTAAGGAATTATAGTTGAGGTTATCTTAATGGGAATACTAATATATGGAAAAGCAAGATATGGTATTGCCCCAACCTCTGAAGCAGAAAGAAAAATAAAAGTGGACATGGAAAATGGTGGACCAGTGAAGTGCCTCATTGTATACATGCCTGAAGACTAGCCTTAAGACCTTACTCTGATCCAGGGGATCCACATTATATAAAGAAAAACTAACTTATAAATTTTTCTTTGAACTCTATACTTGTGTTGTGACACATGTACACACACATACTCACACACACACACATTGAAAGAAAATAAATAAAATTAATTTAAAAGTTATAATGGAAGGTATATACATAAAGACTCAGAAATAGTGGTACACATTTGCAATCCATCATTACATCTGTGAGGAAGAGGATTATAAGTTTTTTTCCTTGAAGAAATGCACAACAATATATTTGTAAGACTTTTTTTAAAACTTTTGAAATAGTATATGTATATATATTGCATAAAAATATGAAAAGAAAAAAACAAAATCCACATTTAAAATTTGCATTTGCTATTTGAAATATTCATATATAACTGATACCACCTGTCTCTGAGTGTGATGAGGACAGATGAAGCAGACATTGATGGGGGTGTGAGAATGTTATCTGCTATTGGCCATGTCAGAAAAGCAGAAGGTGATAATTGACTTCAGAAAATCAGCCCACTAGCATGCAAAGCACTGATGGGTGAATTTCCCATAGGCAAACACCTGAGGACTATATCCCTAAAATGTCTCTTGCTACTGGGATTTTATATACTTGCTACTGCCACTTTTTCTGTGGTATCTGGCATGTTGTAAGCAGATGTGGGAGATGCCCACTGCCTTTAATGCAGTATGATCACCTGTTGGAAATATCTCATTCTACAAGGCATTTTTTACCTGTGGATTCTTGTGAAGATGATTTTCTCCTAAGCTGTACTGTTCACCTGAAGCAATAAGTTTACAAAATAATAGTGTTAGTTTAAATAAAATCTTTATGATCCAAGGTCTTTAATTAATACAGTAGGGAATTCTCTTCGTCTTTTATCCACCATCGTGTGCTGTACCCTTGATTCAGCTTCTCACCATGTCTTCTCATAAGACTTTCAGAATCAAGCGATTCCTGGCCAAGAAACAAAAGCAAAATTGTTCTATTCCTCAGTGAATTCAGGTAAAAACTGGGAGCAAAATCAGGTATAACTCCAAGAGAAGACACTGGAGGAGAACAAAGCTGGGTCTGTAAGGATTCACACAATGGCAAGACAAGAGTCCATGAGTCATGGCCATCAGTCCTACCAGATGGAATTCAACATCCAGTCAGTCCTGTCAGATGGAGTTCAATATCTTTAACCTGGAGTCCTGGTCATGTTTAGGTTGTGGGAGTGGTTTGTTCAGTAATAAATATAGAACCTTTAAAACTGCAAAAAAAAAATACAGTAAGGAATTGAGGTTATCTTAATGGGAATACTAACATATGGAAAAAGCAAGATATGGCACTGCCCTCACCCCCAATAATTGAGGCTGAAAAGGATAGAAAAAAGAAACAAGTAAATGTTACACAGCTAGTTTATCTTGAGGAGCCCTATAGAGTGTAGCTTAGATTAATGATTAAGAGAAAGAGCTGAGTCCCAGAAGCCCAGCCACCTCAAGTTCTTTCAGTCTTAATGGTGAGAGACGTGTTCACAGGTTTGGTGTGCATCATAGCTAAAACAGAGCTTTAAACAATGCAGTTAGATGTTTTTGTTAATGTCTTTGATGTAACAAAAAATGCTGAAAAGCAATTTAAAGGCATACTTCTAATAGCTGAGCAAGGAACATGCTGAGGTCAAGAAACAGGAACAATGACAGCCTGGCTATTAGTGGCCGATATATCTTTCTTGATAAGATAGGATAAGAATAAATTCCTTGTACCCATTTCTGCCCTTAACTTCCTGATATAAGAAAAATATTGAGAAAGGGGTATGGACCCTGAGGATTTAAAGTAAAGCTGACTGATTCTTTTCCATGTCTTTTATTTTCTTTCTTTCTTTCTTTCTTTCTTTCTTTCTTTTTTAAGGATTAAACACAAATGACAAATTCTTAACCAAATTTAACTAAAAAAGGAAGACCTACTTCAATAAAACTAGAAATTGAAAGGCAAACATTATAACAGATATGAATGAAATTCCAAAAAAATCATAAGTACATACATTATAAATTTGTTTCAATACATTGAAGACTCTGAAAAAAAAACTGGTGAGATTTTAGATAACAAAATCAAACCTAAATTCAATGAATGATTTAAACAAATGCACACTCTGTAGCCTTGAAATATTTGAAATACTAATAAAATAGTCCATACTAAAAATAAAAACAGCAATAACAGAAACAAACACAAGAAAATATAGACTTACTACAGAATTCTACTATAACCAAATAAAAAGGAAAACAAACATTTGAAAGAAACATTTCAGAAACTAAAAAATTGAAATAGAAACAATAAAGAAGGCACAAACTGAGATGAAGAAGGAAATAGAAAACCTGGAAAAAAAAGACCAGGATCCACAGATTCAAGTATAACCAATAGGATCCAAAAGATGGAAGAGAGAATTTCTGGAGTGGAAGACTCAATACTGGTAATAGATACATCAGTTAAAGAACACATCTGAAGTTGACAGAAAAGAAAATGGGAAATAACCTCCAATGTATTAGCACTGGTGACCACTTCCTAAATATAACACACGTAGCATAGACACTAAGAACAACAATCCATAAATGAGACCTCCTGAAACTGAGAAGTTTCTGTAAGACCAAGGACTCAGTAAATAAGACAAAACAACAGCCTACAGAATGAGAAAAGATTTTTACCAACCCTACAAGTGACAGTGGATTGATTTCTAAAATATATTGAGAACTCAAAAAAATTGACTGGTTCTTTTTCATACATAAAAGCTTATACTTGCAATTATTCAAGATTTCTTCTAAGATTACCTTTTGAAATATACAATAAAATGATGGGTCGTTTCTTTGTAACTGCAAAATGCAGCCTGCCAGTAAAAGAATTGGATGAGGAAAATGTCTTGCTTGTTTACACTCGGTTAATCTATAACAAGCTGCTTGGATATAAATGTATGTGGGTGCTTGGAAATAATTTGGTTTTTACCTTTAAAACATAAAATATTTCATCACGAAAAAAACATGGAAAACATAATGTTTTTTACTTGTATTTTTTGTAACTCTATATTTTAAAAATAGTATCTAACCACATTGTAATTTTTATACTGCTTGAAAGATTTTACTGGGGTGTAGCTGTAAGGGAAAAATGAAGTTAGTTAGAAGGAAGACAACAAGATAGAAAGAGAAGAAAACATCAGCAAAGAAAATGCAGAAAAAAAGGAATAGAGTAGAACAAGCAACAGTAAAAATAATAAAATAAAGAACTAAACTTTGGCCCTCAGAAAAGCACCTGTGTATCTGTTTATCTTTCCATTGGCTCATGTATTCTCTCTTTAATTTCTCTAACCTGCTGAAAGCTTGCCATTCATCAGCAACTTAGGTGAAATTCTGATATTTTAGAGGTGTATGTGTGTGTGTGTGTGTGTGTGTGTTTTTACCAGCTCTATAAAGTTACATTTTACCTCATTCTCTAGATCCAGAGAATTAAGTTTTACTCTCCCAGATAGAAAAATCAAGTTGAGTAATTAGTTTGCTTACTCTGTTTGTTTCCTCCTCAAACTCTGAGCTGCTGGAGGCTGGTCCTCATAGCCGTGGTATTTATCTATGTAAAAATTAACAGCGAGTGTGTACCCCCAGGCCTACCCACAAAATTAGAGAAGTTGGAACTTGGTGCATGAGTAAGGTAGTTCCCCTTTCTGAGGGTTTTCTGAAGAACAGAATCAATAGGCCAACCCCTATATTTCCTGTCCTCTCAGCTAGGCTCTGAGCTCTGCCCATAAGCACAGTTGCAACCTCTGGGAGAAGATGTCATGACCTTAACCTTCGTAGCTCTACACTGTGTAGATGAGATGTGAAGAGGGAGAGGACATTCCGTGAACACAAAATGATCTTGCAGCATGGCAAAACACTTCCCAGTAAAGAAACACCAGGGGCTAGGGAATTTTTCAGAGGGGAGGTCTTGCTCAAGCTTTAGGGACAAATCTTTCACTGGGAACATTTGTTATGACTGATTCTGAGCCTCAGGACTCCAGTGCTGATAGATGCATCTGTCTGAAGTTATCATCTGCTCTTCTCATTATACCCAGGAGTTAGGCCTATAACTACCTAGGATGCAAAAAAAAGATGTGATGATCCTGGGAGTTGTCATGGGATTTAGACTTGGAATGTCCTTGTACTTAGCTTCTCATTTCTTTATAGAGAACCAGTTTAAACCTATCATCAGAGCACAGCCAGACTCTGTGGTTTCCATGCACACTAAGGTAACCATCTTGCATAAAAAATACCTCAAGAGTCAAAAAGTACCATATCTACAGAAAAAGAAGCCCAAATCAATGGTGCAAATAGATTTCACTCAAGCATGGGCAAAAGACTGAATTCTCCATCTCAAATATTGACCAGAACTATGCAAGGTACTATAAATGTTTGGATCATCAGAGTACAGTGAGCCCCTATAACAGGTGGTGACATGTAAGGAGATGGTCAGTATCTTAGTTGTAGGTATAAGAATTCCTGGCACATAGCAGATACATGACAAATGTGCCAGTCTGATAACCCAACATGATGCCTGATAAGGTATAAGAATTCCTGGCACATAGCAGCCACGTGGAAAACCCAACATAGTGCTGGCAGAACATGCTGAGTATGGAGGGCACACCACTAGGCATGGCTATGTAAATCTGTGTCCACTCATTTTCTTATAAGGAGATGCTACATGAAAGTTGTTCTCTTTTCTCTTCTGCTTCTCTTCCCTTGTACCCATCTAACAACTTTCCTGAATAAACTCTAGTTTGGCACTGGTAGTGTGTGTCTGTTCTCACATGCAAAACCAACACCAGGCACTTCTCTTAGCAGTATTTCTATCACAAAACTTAGTGATCATTGTAGTTGTGTGAGTCTATGTAACAGGCTGTTAGCCACTCCTATCAATCTATTACTCCCATAAACATAGTATGTCATCCCTACCCAGCCATGTGATATCCTCAGGAAGGAAAATAACTCTCCAGAATAACTCAGGGAATGAATATGAAAAGTTGATTCTTATCAAAAACGATCATCAGTTGTTGAGATTCCTGGACATGGTATGAACATTGTATTTGATTGTCAGGCTGAGTTCTCTATGGGTCCTGTGGAAGAAAAACAGAAAGGAACATTCAAATGTTATGTATATCAGCAGGATAGTTCACAATTGTGCTCAGCACTCTCTGAGCCCCTGGAGATACACATCTCAAGTGGATGAGCTCTGTCATCTACATAATTTTTTAAAAACCTTAAACCCTTTTCCAACATCCTGCCCCTCTACAAAGTTGAAATTAAAGACTGAATAAGGTGAGACCCTGAATTTTTTGCCCCACAGCTGAGAGCAGTAGTGGCATGTGCAGATCAGGATGCAGCATAGGTGTTTGGTCAAAACAAAAAAAGCAAAAAGCAAAGCATGTCCAAGCTGCAAACCACAACCACTGGGAGTGGCACCTTGGATCCCACTCCCCCTAGAGGAACACCTGACTCAGTTTTGATGTTGAGGGGAGGAAACTGGATCTGCCATGAGTGGATGCTAAACTGAGCAATATTAGGACCTTAATACCTCCTGCCCATGCTGGGGAGGAGATGGGGAGATGTGGAGAAGAGAGAATGACCTGAGGGGGTGGGAGGGGGAAGGGACCTTGAGTAAAGATATACATGGATAGAAAATGTGATTTTATTCATAATAAAAATAAATAAATAAGAAATACACAAAGTTTATAGTTCAGTTTTAAAATCTGCTTTTAATGGGATAGCCATACCAAAGGGGAAACTATACAAGTGAAAGTGTAAATGTTTACCATCTTGTGCGCTGCTTCCTGGTGGACAAAGACACACACACACACACACACACACACACACACACACACACACACACACACACATGGGGAGGGGGTTAGAGGCAGCAACAGAGAGAGAGAGAGAGTGAGCTTTTGTCACTGAAATAACTGTTTTTTTCACTCTTGCTTTCCAAGGACAATGAGAGACTAGAAAACACTACCGCAGCCTGTGTATATGAAAAGGGCATGTTTATCGTTTGTATACCATAGGCTCACTAATTTTTGTGAGTTAATCTTATATCCAGCAATATCACTGAAAGCTTTTATTTTCAGCAGTCATCACAATTCAGGTGATGCTGCCTCCTTCTAGAACTTTATAATAATCTGGGAAAATCAGCCTCAATTTGTCCTGTGGTAACCTGGAAAGGGACAATAACCCTCTACTATGGGTCACATTATAGTCTTGGAAGTTTCATTCTTGCCAATTGAAAAGAATCAATAGCATGTGTAGTAAAAAATATAGACATAGCCTAGCAGCTGCCTTACATGGCATATGGTGCTTCTAAATAAGCCAAATGCCATGTCCTTTACCTTCATAGGCAATACTTTAGAAATGACATTACCCCACAGCGCAGCACTGGCCCATTAGGAAACCATCAGGTATCAGGAGGTTATGCTAAGACTGGGATCTGCTCAAGTTAAGGAACATATTACACAGAACTGTCTTCTTATATGAGTCTTGGCTTCAGGATCCCAGTATTAGAAGGTCAGTGTCTCCAGCTGTCTCTGCGTCCTGCTCTCATCAGAACCAGGAACCAGTCCTGTAGAGTGAGATCAAAAAACAAAACATGTGCTTATCCCGGTGAAAGCTGGAGTGTTAAGGAGTGGTTGCCTACAATCTGAAGATGGTTGTCCTATGTCCTAGGTACTCATTTCTTTGCAGGGACTCTCCCTAAAGCCTATGCACAGAGGACAACCACTCTCTGTGTTCTCCAACCATACTGACGTGATAATCTTGTGTGGGCACCCCACAGGAGTCAAAAAGTATTGTAACTAAAAAAAGGGAAGCTCATATGCATGGTGCAAAGAGATTCCACAGGATTTTGGGAAAAATATTTTCTCAATGTCAATAATTGAACAAGACCATGCAGGGCAATATGTATGTCACTTTCAGACCCAGGATGTACAGTTAGAGGACCGAGACCATCTGAAACTGATGGCGACAGATAAGAGGACACACAGGGTTCCTAGCTTCAGGATTTACTATCAAAAAGTGGGTCTTTACTCATTGGCACCCCTACCATACAGCTCTTTTGTATTATGAGGCCTAAGAACATTAAATAGATTATTCTTTTTCTCCTAGGTATCTCCATAAAACCCAGCGTCTCATCTCAGCCCAGCTCTGAGTTGACTCCAGGAGTGAATGCCAATCTTCACTATGTGTCTGGGCAGCAATGTGACAAGTTTATTCTGACAGGGGAAGACCCATTGAATGGATGCTAGGATCACAGTATATCTATTCTACTGGGTAGTTGCAGGCCTGTTTCTTGTAAGTCCTGTGGCTCTCAGCCAGAGGTAGATATTCAGATGCTACAGCAACCTGCATGTAACCAAACTAAACATTCTGAATGTGAATGACAGTTGTGTGGCTTGGGCAGTTTGTGATGCCCTGGCTGTTGGAGCAGGATTTATTCCTAGTGCATAAACTCATGTTTTAGAGCCCATTCCTTGTAGAGGGCTACCTTGTTCAGCCTTGATACAAGGGAGAGGATATTAGTTTTGCCTCAACTTGGTATGTAAGACTTTATTGACTACCTATGGGGGACATTACTCTCTCCAAGGAGTGGATGAGGTGGAGAGGGAGGAAGCTCGTGGATGAGTTAAAAAAGAGGAGGGAGAGAAAAGTCTGGTTGGTATGTAAGATAAAAAAAACTTTGAAAATAAAAAAATAATAAAAGGATAATAGTCCTCAAATTTTAGCCTGTCAACTTTCTTCTAGGCCTGTCTAAGAACCCCTTTTTGCTGGCCCACCAAGGCCATATCTTCACCCTAAAAAGAGCCTCATCCTGCAGTGTTGCTCTGAATTCTGCTATGACAAATTTGTTTTGTACAAAATTGATGAGGCTTACTTCAGCCAGCCTTGTGGCCAGCAAACATAGCCTAGCCTCCTTTGACTAATTTTACCCTGGGCTTTGAAGCTAGGGACTGTAATGCAAATGCACTTTTTACTGTGTAGTCAGACTCTGGTGAGCCTTGGGACATCATGATCAAACATAAGAAACCCACAAGACTTAATCAGGTACCTAACCTCTGCCCAGGCCATAAATGGAAATTTGAGGAGGTGAGACCTTCAATATGGAACTAGTATCTTAGCAGAAATTGGTACAGAAACAAGATCACAGTAGAGGTTTAAACCAGAGAACAGAATGTCCAGGTCTTCAAATTCAGACCCTGGTGAGATATGATCCCAGAAGAGCTAAGACTTTGCTTTACCTGTCCCTCTTCTCTTTGGGACAGCTCTCTGTCACACCATTCTTCTGAAGGCAGCAAAGATCCACAGAATCCACAGTTTAAAAGATGACTTTACTGCATTAAACACAAACTCTGATAAAGTGTCCTTGTTGAAAACAGGGATGCCTAAGCATCTTATCTGTTTAAGTTGTAAACCACAGCTTAGTCCTGCTAGATAGAATTCCCCAAGAGAACCAGGACATATTGGTTAAAACCAAAATCCAGCATGATCAAATAGAAATCTATCATGAAAGGAATACTGATCAATTGTTATTCATAGTGACATACAGGAGCTAAATCTGCATCTGTTCTGAATTCTCTTGGGAGGTAGAAGTTAGTTTCCTTCTTTCTGCCTCTGTATGCCCATCTGGACAGGAGAGGCTATGGAGAGCAGACTTTCAGGGAAACTCCACTGCTGAATTCCCAGGCTTCTGTGCTCATAGTGCAAAGCTTGTCACTCTATGGCCTGCCTATTTGTCTCAATTGCTGTGATTTGAAAAAATGAGAGATGGAGGTAGATATACCAGTTTTAGGATCTACACTTAGTGTAAGGAAGCCATGCAAGTGAGACAAGAGAGCAGATAAAATCCCAGTGGTTTATGGTTTATTCTAGTTCCTAATTTAAACACACATACACACAGAGAAAGAGAGAGACATAGAGACAGAGATTCACATGTAACTTTCAGATGTGTTGTTAAGAGTCAACACTGTGCAATAGTATACATGTACTTCCCCAAACCTTTGTCTTACATTTACTACATTAACAGAAGAAAAAAGTAAAAAATAGAAAAAGAAAGAAAAAACCTTACTAAGGATAAAAAAACCTTACTAAGGATATCTACTTCCTACTGAACTGTAAATAGAAAAGTTTTCAAGTCTGATATGGAAAGAAATATCTGGGAGAGTCTGAACACAAGACAAGAATCACTTTTGTATCTTAGAAAAAATAATTTTCATATCTGATAAATTATGAGATCATTCTGCCTTGTTATTACCTCATTGTTCCTTGATACTCAGACCAGGCCAGGTGTTGCTGACATGTTAAACGAAGTCTGAGTTTGACACAGGTGCATTTAACACAAACAGTCTTGGGAGAAGCATTCCAGACTGAGGACCCAAAATGACACAACCTTTGCTGAGCTCTCCAGAAACACCACACTCGGGATCGTCCTGTGACTGCTCAGTGCAGTAACTTAGGGATCACTGTAGGGATTCCTGGAATGTCTTGTTAATTTCTTTATGCTAAACTTTTTGTTTTTACCTGTGTATCATTGGCTTATGTTTTAGTACAGTAAGCTAACGATTCTAATAAGAGTATGAGAAGGAGCCTGATAAAGCAGGGAAAATTTTTATTGTAGACCCGAATAATGATATATAATGAGAATAATGGACATTTGCAGAAAAGAAAAATGTGGAACTCAAAGGAAACACTGAGGTCTCTTCAGCCATTAATACACCCTATACATTTCATTCTGTTCTCAGGATCTGCTGAGACCATTATTCCATTACAGAACATGCCCAAACCCAAGACAGATGAATAGCAATAATTAAAAGGGATAGCATTAGATATAGATGTTCCCAGTCCTGTCCAAGGAAGTTTGGTGCCCCAGGGGACAAGTTATCCTTGGGGAATTTTGACCTTTTCTAAATTGTACAAATTTATTGTACATAACCACAGCCTCAGAGATCCTGGATCTCACAGATGAGATTCCAAGTAGGATGTGGATGGCTACCTTGGTTCTCATAGTTCTTAAGATTCTGCTGTCTGAGGTTTGGCACATTCAGAGAGAAATCCAACATGAAGTTCAGAGATAATCATATGAGATAAAAGCCCAACTCTCAAGGTTCCAGAGTCTAAAAATTAAATCTGGTGACCAACGTTTTCTGTAAGAAAATTTGTTTTTATGTTAAAAAAATGTTGTGAGAGAATGTCCAGGTATCAAATGGGCTTAGATGCAGAGGTAGATTTGGGTGTTACGAGATCTTTCTTCATCTTATAAATTTCTAACTCTCTACCTACTGACTGACTTAACTCTCTTTGGAATGTGTTACATGAAGTAATAACCTAGCCTATCTCTGTGATTTGGATTCTTATTTATGTGCATACTCTCAGCTTTCCATCCCTTTCATGTGTCATTTTATATTAGTACATTAATATAAATTACCACACTCTCCATGGCATGACAATGTCTCTTGGACTAGAAACGTAACATAAATGATGAGTGAAATCAGATTCCAAACTGAAGTGTTATGTTTTGTCTATGATGCCCCCAAACTTTCTATGTGTCCAATCCTTCAACCCTCAAAAATTCTTCAGTGTATTTTCTTTGCAGGATTTCTCTAGAAATGTGAAGCCAATGCTGTTATACTGGCACATGAAAGGACTGCCTGGTGACACACTGTTGACACAACTTTGAAAGTATCACTTTCTGAAAACAAAGTCCTAATTTATGGTTTTTTGATGACCACTATATATGGTGCTTTATCATACCTCTTTTAACAGCAAAAAATATCAAGTTTTGAAGGTAGAAAATGATGTATAAAACTGATGTGATTTGCAAGTCCTCCTTTTTAGTGCTCATTTGTGCAAAATCAATTAGCAACTAGATTGATCATCACCACCAGTATAGGATGACTTTTTAATAAATTAATTAAAAATTTAACATACATAATTATGTTATTTGCATACAATTATAGATGTATGTCTTTCTCTTCTGTCTATAAAAGAATTGTTAGTTTTCTTGTTCTTATTTTGTTGTGTTTCTTTTTTTTGCTTCCGCTATTTTGTTGTCTAAAAGTTCAAATACAAAGCTAAAAATGTGTAGAAAGAGAAGCACTGTTGTTTTCTTCACATTTTAGTGCAAAATTTCTCCTTTCTCATCATCCAATAGGACTCTAACCTAGGTCATTTAGACTATGATCTAATTCTGAATCAGGAGATTCCTTGGTCCCTATTTACTGTTCATAAGAAGTGGCTGTGGGACACTGGCAAATGCTATTACTACATTAAAATACTGTGTCTACATTGTCAATTTTTTACTTGTGTTTAATAATTTTATTTTTCAGTAATTATATTATTTAAATAATCTTTTTACTATCATCTATGATATTTGATATTTGAATGTAGAATGGACTTTACATAATTGGTTACATTCCACTACAGAAGTAAATCCTTTTACAAACATTTTGAATTAAATTTTGTGACTTAAAGTAGAATAGATTCTGATAAATGTACATTTAGGCAATGTTTTTCAGTTCAGTAACATCACAAAATATAAAAAGTTTCATGAAAATGATGTCACAGAACATGTGGTCTTCAGAGACTATCATTAATTGCTAAGCATATGCCATTTGTCGAAAATATTAAATGTGTTAATGAGAGGTATTGGTCTATACTTTCCTGTACTGTCTTTTTCTAGATTTATTGTTAGATAATTTTAGCCTTACAGCATAGCTAAGGATACATGTGGCATTCATTAGATTTAAGTATATAGCTATCTAGGTAGACTATACATAATATCTTCTTCTATTTGAGAAAAACTTTACATGAGGAAAAGAGACTCATCTGCACTCACAGAGAATCTCTCACTCTGTCCCTATGGAAAGGCAGTCCTGTAGTGATATATTTTATGATTAATAAAAATCACCTGGATTAAATATAAAATACATCACCACACAGTCCCAATATTATTAAACTTTCATTATGAAAGGATGAGGGAGATCAATACTATCCCCTGATACTAATCTGTGATATCTACAGTAAACTATAGAGGACTCTGAGGTCACTACAAGTAGATATAGAAAGTTCACATCACACATGCAGCCAGTTATCCTAGGAGATCTATAGTCCTCCTCCATACTGTGTACTGCACACTATTTCCCAAGAAGTCATAGAACATCTTAAAGGAAACAGGTTGATGATGGGAGCATCAGCAGCATTTATTGTTCCTGCATCAAGAAAGATGTTATGTCACCTTAACTTTAACCATCTCTGACACATTGCAATAATTTGAGAAAGCTTCAAGAAAGCTGTGAGAAAAGGGATGGATAACCTGCAAGTGAATCAGGAATATAATGGTTGGTTAGACTCAGAAACAGCCAGGATCCTGGAAGCTGGAAACCTTTTACCCAAATTAGCTAAATACTGAAATCAGAGGAAAGCCCCAGCCTTTAGGCCACATTGTCTGGGTTAAAATAAATAATAAAGATATATAGATTACTACTAATATATTCCTTGTATCTTCATTTCTACTTAACAATGGCTTCCCTGGAGCCCTAACAAGGTCCAATATGTCTTTGTCCAAAAGATTTTTTTTTTATTTGGAGATGGATGAAACCATAGATCATATTCATCATGTAAGACTGAGTTGAAGCCACAGCACCCTGTGACAGTTCCCCTTCTCAGAATAGTTGATAGTCCTCTTGGATGAATATGCAATCCTTAGCATATACTGCCATATGTTCTGGCCTGGACTGAACCCATGTTCAATGCAGCCTCAATTCATGACTCACTTGCTTTTTTTATTAATAGAAAGACTTATTTTTCTTTTCTATGTAGCCCCCTGAAATGTACAAATCTTTACCCAGCCTTGGCACCTTTGCAAATATGTGCTCTTTAGTCCCAGGAAAGAACTCTTTGTTGACACTGGCCTCTCTGTGTCCTAGGACTAAGGGTTTGTGATAATGGGTCATTGGTAAGTGATGACTACTTGAATAATGACAGGTAATAACAACTTTTGCATAGAAAAATGTTTTGGGAGAAAGACATGACTCCCTATGGCCTTCAGTCAGGTGATCCATGTATCTCTGAAGCTCTGAAAACTTTGGGTATCAACAGTTTACGTCTTCTATAAAGCATCTTTAAAACCAGAAAGGTGACTGCTTTATAGTAAGGACTCAAGTGCTTTGTAAATAAAGAGAGTGAAGGAATAAAGAACAAGTAAGAGGAGGATCTCAGAGAGAGGAGCAACCCTTAATCATGTTCATTGAAAAGTGATTGACTGAGGAAGAGAGATAATCTATCATCAGACATTTCTGTCCTCTATACAATATGAAGAAATTAAATGGATAATTCATGAATTGTAGCGAGACTTTGGGTGACATTGAATTGTTATAGGCCCAAAGAAAAATAAAGCTTTTCAAAAGTAGGAGAGATTTTCCATGTCTGAAGGAACAATACAGGATATAGAACAAATGTGAGGATATCAGCAGGGTTACATGAGATAATATTGGGTATCATTAAAAAATAAGATGCTGGATTTGTAGGATACCTGGCAAGTAAACCTGCAGACTGTGTTCGGAATCAGCCCAAGAGAGAAAAGTGTATGAACAAGTCTGAAAAGAGTCGTTATTCTGAAGAGCTCTTTAACTTCAAACATGGAGATGCAGCATTTGAAGCTTTCCCTGCTAGTTTCCAATTTGTTTCTCTTAATGGTTTCTGACAATGCTTTTCTTTCCCTGTTCTGGGAGTAATAATGTATATTCTGTGCCCTAGCATGTTAGCATTATGTTATCTTTTTGTTTTGATTGTACAGTGGGTTAAAGTTAAAAAGATTTTGTTGAGTCTTAGAAGAGACGTTGTGCTGTGGGTTATTGCTCTTCTACACTGCAAAGATTTGTTGCTCATATTGGTTTAATAAAATGCTGATTGGTAGGGTGGCTGGATAGGGGAGTAGAGGCAGGGCCACAAGACTGGGAGAGTTTTGAGAAGCAGAAGAGCAGTCATCCGATAAGAAATAAGAAGTAAGACAGGAATACTGCACTGAAGGAGTACCAAGCCACATGGCTGGACATGAATAAGAATCATAAAGATATGCATGTGAGTGTAGAGACTTTTCTTTAGACTCAGTAAAATGAACCATCTTATCTACTGATCCCACAATAGATAAATATTCCAAAAAGTAGAGCTTGGAATCAGGGCTGGGAATGGACACACCTGTACCTGACCTGCTTTTAAACCTTGTCTATCACTAGTACAATATATCTAAATAATGTGCTAATATGATCAAGGGTCTTACTCAATTACACTCTCTGTGCTTGCTAAATCTTCATAATTCTAATTATGTATTAAAGATATATGCAAATCTCATCTTTTGGGAGATACTTAAGCAAGACATCAGGTTTGTCTTTCACTACCCCTGTTCCTAATTAGGATGAAAGCAGATAAGGGAGACACAAATGGTGTTGTAGAAACATCTTTGTAAATGCTTAGTTAACTGTCAGACCTAACTACACCAATGAGGCTATAAGGGATAGTGCTTGAGAAAGATAATTTCCCTTTCTGTGGGTTTGAAGTACAACTATGTACTGAGAACTGCTCATCCTCCAAAGACCACACCCTGTTTCCTGTTCGTTCAAACAGACTCTAGTTCTGCTCATACTTTTGTACTGCTACAGCCTCTAGACAGAGATATCATGACCTTCTTCACAACACTGCTTTGTCTAGGTGAGATATGAGAGGGGAAAGAATCTGTTTTCTAGAAATTACCTTGACACACAGACAAACACTGGTACACCAGAAAACCCCAGGGTCTCAAATACTGGTTCTGCTAAGGGAGCAATGGGCTCTAGCTTCAGGGACAAACCTTTCACAGAGAATTCTCTTTCAGAACTGACTTTGGACCTCAAGAATGCAGTGCTGGCAGGTGAGTTTCTAACACTTTTCTCTGCTGCTTTTTTCATCATACCTAATCATGCATAGGAAGTAAGAATGGAAAACAATGCCTGTGTGCTGATCCAGATTTTGGCTACAGTGTAAAGGGGTTGAGAATTGGAATCTGAGGAAGGATGCCCTGAATGTTAGAGGCTTATTTCTTTGCAGTGACCCTTCCTAAGCCTATTTTGGAAGCTCAGACAGACTCTGTAGTCTGCAAGTAGATTAAGGTGTGTGAGGTGAGCACAGGAGCCAAAAAGCACAATATCTACAATGATAGAGGCCCAAATCCAATGTTCAAGTATGTTATACTGAAATTTGAGAACAAGGCTGAATTATCCATCTCAAAAAGTGAGCATCAGAATGAAGGGTGGCATTGTTGTCACTATCAGACCTATGCTGGAGGATCTGAGGACAGTGACCCACTCTAGCTGCTATTGACAAGTAACAAAACACACATAGGGTTCTGTTCTCATTTTTGACTTTCAGGATGTAGATTTGCTTGCAGAATTGCTGCTCACTTCACAGATCTTGAGGATAATGATATCTGAGAACACATACATGGTTTCTCCTTTTGTCTTAGGAGCCTACAGTAAACCCAGACTGTCAGCACAACCAAGCCCTGTTTTGGCCCCAGGTAGAAATATTACCTTTCAGTGTGTCTCAAAGCAGCAGTATGACAGGTTTATTCTGACTAAGGAAGGACCACAGAAGCTCTCCTGGATCATGGACTCACAGTATAACCACTCTTCTGGGCAGTTTGAAGCCCTGTTTTATCTGGGCTCTTTTACTCCAAACCGCAGATGGATATTCAGATGCTACAGCAATTACAGGAACAAGCCACAGGTGTGGTCAGAACCTAGTGACTCTGTCGAACTGCTGTTCTCAGGTGAGGTACTCCAGCCTTTTTCTACAATGATGTTAAACATAATGCAGGTGCACATGGAGGACTGGAAATATGGTATGTGTGAGAGTGCAGGTCTCTTTAAGCTATTGACACAGAACATAAGACACAATGGGACCTAAAACACAGAATCCAAGACAGGCAGTGAGAGAGAAAGACACAAGTTTCAGGATAGAAATAAGTGCTCAGTGGATTGTCTGCTACTTCAAATAACCTTAAGTGCTACCTAGAAGTGTGACCTACTCTGTATCACATTCAAACAAATCTATTTTCTTAGCTGCTACATTTTTTCAAGCACTCACAATAGATCCATCATCAAGGCTGATCTTGATGATCACCTCAGGAACTCCCATGACCATCTGGTGTCAGGGTATCCTGGATGTAAACATATATGCTTTAAATAAAGTGAGCAACCCCAACACCTGGGGCACACAAACCACAGAGTAGCTTGGGAAGATGTCTAAGATCCCAGCCATTGTGAGATACAGCAACATTCTGGGCAATGTTTTTTTTTTTTTCTTCCTTCTTTATTTTGTATTTATCAAAAGAAAAAAACACAGTAAAAAGAATTTAAAATGTGGAAGAGTTAACAATAACTATACAGAGGATAAGAATGATAGGCATGGCTTATCAAGGGAAGAAATACAAATAAGATTGCTACACCTATATTTTCTTTGTGTTCATCTTTCCCTCTGAATTTTTTTTTTCATCCCTGTATATCCTTATTCAAGGTCTCTTCCCCCTCCC
>PVIH01010572.1:8567-51633 GCA_004025045.1 Sigmodon hispidus
TTTTTACTTTAGTGTTTTTTTTTCCCTTTGCTGACAAATCTATTTTCACTACTGTATTTTTTATACTAGATATTCTTTCTTCCATCTCTTTAATTCTGTAAGTCATGCTTGCATGTTTAGCTCATGTTTGTTTACTCAGATTGTCCATTTCTGGCATTTCCTCAGTTTGCTTATTCTTTATTGTTTCTTTTTCAGTTTTTTTATCTTGAATTATTTTCTTCACCTGTTTGGTTGCTTTTTCTTGATATTCTTTAAGGGATTTATTGATTTATTCTCATTTTTTCTTTGACTTTTCTTTTTTGTCCTTAAATTAGTTTTTATTTCTTATTTAATTTCTTCTTTAAAGGCTTCTATCATTTTTATAAAATATTTTAAAGTCATTTTCTTCTGTTTCTTTTATATTGAAATGTTCAGGTCTTATTGTAGAACAACTAGGTACTAGTGGTGTGCTAATGTTCTTTATGTTGTTGGATATATTTTTGCAGTGGTATCTACCCATCCCTTCCTTCAATTGATGTAATCATTGTCCGGATCTCAGGGAGCTGTTTATGGTCCAGTAGGTGCTTTTCCTGTAATTTGAGCTCTTGGAGAAATTGAAGCCATTGGAATCTCTCTCTGAGAGCAGCTGAGATTTGCAGTTGGAGATCTTGTAATGGAGCTCTCCAAAGTCCCTGTCTCAACAAGTTGGGGAACTACAGCTGTAATGGGTTTTGGGGCATGGTTTGTGCCCTGTTGCCCTAACCTGGGGCTGTTATAGCTGACCTGCTGGCTGGCAGGAGGGTAGCTCACCTCTTGTGATGGGGCTCTCCAGAGGCTATGTCTCAGGAAGCAGTTGAAGTTGGGGAGATGGATGATTTTGGGGTATGGAGTGGGATACATAGGCTAGAGAGTGCAATCAGGTGTGGTAATATTCAGGCTTGCACACAGGGGACTTGTTTGCTTACCTGTAACTGGACATGTGGTATGTTTGGGGACATAGTTTGTGCTTTGTAGTCCAGCTCTGGGGGCTGTCCTACCTGGCCTGGCTGGCTGGCTGTGAGGAGCCAAAAAGCTCAACTCTTTTTGGAAGCACTCTTTTTTATGGATACTTAAGCTCTGATTGATTAAGTAGCTGCCTAAAATACACAAAACAGAGCTAGTATAAGGACAAATGTGTTATGTCATTTTACTGCAATTGTTTCAATTCCTCCATTTATTTTCTAGTTTTCTTTCTTGTTTTTCATTTAAAAATAGGGGGCTTAAAAATTTACATCACTAAAAAAATTATCTGCATATAATTTCTGTTTAGTATTCCATATATATGTGTACAAGCCAACACCATCTTTAAGGCGTGGCTGCATGCAGCACTCTATAGAAAGGAAAAATGAGACATCCTGAATCTAAAAATTGTGCTGTGCCAGGGTCTGGTAAGATCTTCTATCTTTCAGATATGTTTCAGAAAATGTTGAGTTTTTCATACAAAAAATGAAAAAATTGAAAATTTTCAACACATAGAGACTAAAGCATAATCTAAGATTTCAGCATCCCAGTTGTGAGCAATGATATGTGGGTATTTTTGTCAATATTTTTGTTGAAAAAGAGAACTAGAAAGTATATTTCTTTGGAGATTGGAAAAGTAAATCGATCAACATAAAGAAATAGAATTGATCAGTTTCACATAAAGTCTTTTCAAGGGATACCTTTCCAGATTAACATTTTCTTTTTAACAAAGAGAATGGAATTTTCAACAAATATTTGCTAAGCACTTGGTATGCAAGAATTGCAATTCTCTTGCGGGGGAGGGGGGGGTGTAGAAAGGTGTCGCGTGCAACCTCGTCCCGCAAGGAAAACGCGACACCAGGCTCTTCTTCCAACAGGTTTATTCAGGAACTTTGATTATTGACTTCTGACTCTGATTCTGACTGTGACAGATTCTTCTGACTGATTCTGACTGATTCTCTCTCATTCTAATTTGGGGAAACCCGCCACCCACAGCCTAAACAGCCTCTGGGCAGCCAATCCCAGTACAATGCATGGGCACTACCTATAGGTCCAGGTACTGGGAAGCAAGCCTGATCCTTGGCCTAGCCATATATGGTATTGTTTGTCACTGAGAGCACTCACCATGTGGAAGGTGGAGGGCAGAAGCCAACACCATCTTTAAGGCGTGGCTGCATGCAGCACTCTATAGAAAGGAAAAATGAGACATCCTGAATCTAAAAATTGTGCTGTGCCTGGGCCTGGTAAGATCTTCTATCTTTCAGATATGAAAGGTATGGATTGCTATAGAAGGTAAAACTCTTTTAAAGACATATTGACATGGATATTATTCATGAATGGAGTCTTGACATATTTTATTATATGTATATATATATATACACATATATATGGAATACTAACCAGAGAAAATTAACTATCATAGATAAGATATTATTCCCTTTATGCTAAGCACAAGTGGAAATATGTAGAAGGTTAAAGAATAATACCAGAATTCAATTCAAAAGAACACTTAATGAACTCTTAATGAACAAAATTCTTGGCTTCTCTTCTTTCTTTCAATTTTCTCGAAAATTTATTAAGGAGAAGGAGTCTCACGGCTCATTATATGAGCCAAAGCATTTTTCACATATTGAATTTATTTATGCCTCTAACTCGTTAATATTTGAATAAGCTGTGTAAGAAAACCAAGAACTGAAGAACCCACATCAGGTCTATCAAGTGAGTATATTGCATGGATATATATGTAAAGAAAACATTAATGAGGATTTAAGAAAAGACAGCCATTGCAGATAATGTACATCTGTCAAATTGAGAGTTAAGGCTGACATAACAATATCAGGGAAATTTAACTTTTTACAATACTAGGTAGTCTTTATTATTTTCAATTAATTAGAAATAGAAATGGACTTTGGGGAATTTGAATAACCTGGGGAATTACTAAGGTTTATTCCTGGCACTTACTGTATTCGAGATCATTTTGATTATCTGTTGCTTTGTTTTCCACACCATTACAATTGCATTACCTGGCAGTAGTAAAAAATTCATTTCCTCTGTCATTTTTTTCTTTTTTTGTTATGCATAAAGTCTTATTTTTTATCCATGTACCCCTTGTTCAAACTCCCTTCCCTCTCCCATCCCTCCCAGTCACTATTACTTCTCCCACTGCCTCCAAAAGTTGGACACTCTTGATTATTCTCAAATACTTAATTATAGGTAAAGATACATTTCACAAAAAAAAAAAAAAAACTTGTTAATGATATGCAGCTTTACCCAGGGGTCAATGGCTTATTTAGCCCTTATCATAGAAGCTTCTACCTGAAGTAAATGGAATAGGGGACTTTGGTAAACTCAGTTCTATATTGAGTCTTTATCAAAGCTCTCCACTTAAGCCTCAGGGATCTAGGCAGAGGAGTTCACAGAATTGTAAGAGCCAGAGATGTTAGATAGCATCAAAGAAACAGTGTGTTCTACACACAACAGGACAAAGCACACAAAGACTCACAGAGAGTGAGTGGTAACACATACAGGGCCTATGCAGGTTCAAGCTAGATTCAGCTAGGTTCAGCATTGAGAGGCTGAAGTAGAAACAAACAATTACTCCTAACTAAAAAGCTATCTGCAATTGATATGTGCTGGCAAATGAAAAATCAGTTTTCTCCAATAGTGTTTTCCTGGGTATATTAAACATATTTCAGTGTAGGCCCCTAACTAGAAATGATTGGCTAATAGAAAACAAGCTCAATATTTTTATAAATTCTTTCTAATTCTGCCTTATTTGGACATTTCTTTTGGATATTACTTATTTCTTTTTATTTTGAATTCTTTTGATTATTTTTGTGGAGTTATTTTGTGTATATTTCTTGTTTGTTTTTTGTTTATTTGTTTGTTTAAAATAAAAAAAATATAAAGTTGCTTTGGAGTAAAGATGAGCATCTGAGAAGTGAGTGAGAGAAAGAATGCTTAAAATATAATATGCAAAAATCAATAAAAAGTTTTAAAATATAAGAGTTTGTTGATAAAAATTTTTCTTTCTGTTTAATGGGCAATAAAAAATAATTCACAAACTATCATGTTTATTAATAACTATAACACCTATTTTCAGTTTAGTTTCTTAATATGTGTATAGATACACAAGGAGAGTGATGGTTAATTAATGCCAAAAAGAAAGTAATCACAAATAATAAGATAAAATTTTACCACTTAATTCCTTAGGTTATATCTAGTTCATTTATTTTTATAAACTTTATTTTTAACCACTAGCTTGATAAGCTTTAATGCTGACTCACTCCAGGGACTAAGAAAAAGAAATCTAGCATCGACTTACTGATGCTAGAATGAGAAAGAAGACAGACAATTTTCTGTTTCTGTTTACTTGATGATAGATTTCTTTCTTTTTTTGACAAATAACCAAAATATTTGCTGATCATATTTTTATGGAGCTCTGAGAAGTGACACTGGAAATACTTTCATCTTAATTATAATTCAGATATCTCTTTAAAAAGTACCACAATCATGCCTTGTTTGCAAGTTTAAAAAATTCCCTAGTTCATTTCTGAAATTTACCCTACTATTCTGGGTTTCATTAGTATTCCATGTCCTCATTGATGCTAAGATATTTGCACACTGTCTTTTTTGACTGACAGAAATGAGTACAGTGCAATACTAAGGGGACAGCCCATCCTCTTAATTGAGAAACAAATTGGCCTGGATACCTTCAAAATACAAATTGTGTGCAAGTATATAAATTAATCACTTCAAACAGGACTATGTCTAAATGTCAAAATTGAGTTTCTGACAGTGAAGGCATGTCCCTAGGAAGATATAGAAACAGAGGCAGATATATGCTTATGTGTAAATAAAAAAGTTAAGAATAAATTATTTTACTTACAAGTTGGTGGCAGAAAATAGGCAAATGTAGTTATACCAAATGCAAACAATATCATCAAGTTAGAGTAACACCAAAACTTAGAAAATCCGTTTATCCATACTTTGCCTAGAGCCTCTGTGCATATAGTAAAAGAGGATTTCTAGTGATGGTTTGTTACAGCCTTATTGTTAAAGCATTTGCAGTCTTAGTGAAATCTTCTCTTTCAATCCTCTTCAGCATAGCTTCTATAATTCTTTCTCCTTGTACAGTGTAGTGACAGTGGGTATTATTTCTTTATGTCTAAAAAGGTTGAACTGTAAATGTAATTAATGTTGCTTTAAGGCTATACTTATGCATCTCATATCTGGCTTTTTTATAATGTATCTTTCACAATGTATGAAAACTTTCCTATAAAATACTTAATGTTCACTCTTTCAACTTCTTAGAAATTGAAAATAAAATTTTCCTCTATACTATATTCTGATCAGGGTTTCCTCTCTTTAATTTTTTCTTTTCCATTCCCCTTCCCTACTCAAATTCATATCTTTCCTTTCTCTTATTATTCAATAAATAGGCATCTTAAAAGTAAATAAATAAAACAGGCTTAAATAAAAACAAGCAAACAGAACAGGACAAAACAAAAAACAAACAAAGCCCCAAAGAAATACAATAAGACACAGAATCTGAAACTAAGTGTAAAAACTTTAAGGAAAAAACTAACAAACAAAAAAACCCAGAAAAGTATCATGAGAAAAAAATTATCCAAAAAATATCATTGAGTCTTTTTTTGTTGATCATCTACTGTTGTCATGGGGCCTGCTCTAGGGTGTCACTTGTATACTTAGCAATACACCTTTGTAAAAAATTATTTCTTCTTTTGTGAGTGGTTATTCACCAAAAATAGCTTCTGGCTTAGCAAATGGAGGCTTGCCTCCACTTCTTCTCTCAGCCCTGGGACTCCATTTGACTTGGACCTATGAAAGCCAGTCATGATGAATTTCTCCTATCTCAGAACATGGGGCACAAAGAACTGCTGGGAGTTTTATATGTCCATATGGGCAATGCTATGGAAGCTAAGATTGAGATGTAAAGAACAAATATTAAGTATAGAATTGTTTCAATAATCAGACAAAGTAATCTTTCTCTGCAGTAAAATTGCAAATTCTGTCCTATTTTAAACATATTTAGTAAGTTGACCTGTATATAATTTTAAAGAACACTTCACAGCAATATTAATTTATTCAGTATGAAATTGATTGAACTTACTATGTCTTTGCCGAGGAATATAAGAGAAATAAACAAAAGCATAACAAAAATGAAATTCAAATATTTACAGTAGGAATAATGGATAGGATTGTAGATTATTTGATAATAAAACCAATAAAATATGAGTGAGCTCAGGAGACAAGCTAGGCAGAAAGTTCAATATTTAAAAACACTGTATTGTATTATGAGTGTTATTAATAGGATAGATTTTGAATTAAATGTCAAGTCCTTGAAACAAACAAATCTACATAAAAATGACAAGTATAGTGGTGTGAGGGTTGTGAGATAAAAATGAAAGGAATTCCATGACTCAGAGTGCAACAGCCTAAGCTCTAGGCTAATGACAGATTGCAAATCAAAGAGATGAAAGGTATTTTTACAGCAATGACACTTGGGAATGTCCTTCAGCTCCATACAGACACTCACATGGGCAGTTACACCTGAAAATGTATGTATGTGTGTTCACACACACATTTGTGTGTAAAATGAAAACTTCATTGTTTGAAAAACAATATTTCTTAGAAATAATATAAATATTGTGTTAATAACTAAACTGTTTTCTACTCCATCACCATTCACATGTTAGATGACTGAAGCTAGTCATCTTTGCTTACTTTGCTTTTATTTACCCTGATAGTCTAATCATTCAATTCTCAAAAGCAAGATTCAGTTGGCCACTTGATATTAGTCTTAAGTTACTATACAAACTCAGTGTTGGAACATATTAGGTATGTTCCAGAAGTTTTTGATCCATTCTGATGCTTGCTCTGAAAGAAATGATGGAAGAAGGAGAGAAAAGAGACCTTAGGAAGTACAACTCCACACTGAAAAAGATATAAACATACTTCCCATAGGATTGTAAAAGTGGCACTTGAACAAGAAACATTGATTCATTGAGTAATTACATTTTAATCCCTGTAATGGTTCGTTCAGCATTTCAATAAGCTGTCACTTTATAATATCCTTTTACTTCTGTACCTTCTAGAAAATTTTCAAATTTTGATACTTCTTTGATGGAAGTATACACAAATTCTAATGACTTTAATATTACTTAATGTTTTGTTTTATTATTAACTTTAATTTCCCACTTTGATTTATTTACATGTATGACTAACAAACAATAGTGAAAATTCAAGACATATATATGCACCTAAAAGCAACCCAGGAATCAGGTTGACAAGATGTTTTTATGACCTGACGCTGCATTATACCTTTCTATGTTTTAGTTTTCTAAATTTTATTTTGTTTACTTTTCTCAAAGCCACTACAAACCTATCTCTACTTATCCAACCTATGATGTTTTACTCTTGTTGTTTTAATCCATTTTCTACTATTGTAGTGCAATATTTGAGATTAGGAAATTTATAAGCTACTAGTTTATTTTATTATATACTGACAAAGGCTACATAGTACAAGATTGGGAATCTGTATCTGATAGAATTTCTATAGTTTGATTGCTCTCATTACAAAGTAGCAAAATGTTGTTACTCTTGTTCACTACTTGAGGTCTTCTTTCTAACAAATTGCCTATCCATCTCTTCCTTGTCAAGTAAATCCAACATATTTTAATCCATTGATACTTTTTATTGAAAATAGATTTTCCCTCATACAATACATTCCACCAATAGTTTTCCTTCCCTCCACTTTTTCTTTCCTCACCCCATGTCCTCTATCCCCCAGAACCATTCTCCCTAATTTTTAGCTATAGAAGAGCAGGCCCACAAGAGACAATAGCAAAACAGGATATGGACAAGGCAGCCCAATAGGAGGAAAACAGTCTCAAGAGCAGGTAAAAGATTCAGCCACTCCTACTGTTAGGAGTGACACAAAAGCACCAAGCTAACAATGGATACAAAGGACTCAGTGTAGACCTATGCAGACATGATGCTTTCAATGCTTGTAATCTCTGTAAGCACAAGTAAGCCTTGCTTAATTGATTTGGTAAGTCATGTTTTCCTGATGTCTTCTACATCCTCTTACTTCTATTGTCTTTCTTCCCACATTTCCTCAGAGCTCCCTGAGTTCCTCCCCTTTTTCCTCAGAGTTCCATTCCAAAGAAACTCAATAGAAAATTACAATTTAGATTCTCTCTGTGTATTATCTGGTTGTGGTTCTCATCTGTATGTGCTCCCACCTCTCTGATGACAACTGGAAAAGGCACCTATCTATAAGTGCAGCAAAATACCATTAGGAATCATTACTGTGATTTTTTTGCCTGTTTTGTTCGGTTTTACCATAGGTCTTTGGGCTATCCAGTCTCTGGTTTCTGGCTCTCAGGTTATTTTAGACATAGGCCCTCTCATTGCTTAATCCTAAAGTTGAACCAGTCATTGATTGGCCACTTTCACAAATTTTATACAACCATTGCCTTACAGACTGTAGATGTAGGGTATTGTGGGTGGGCAGGTGTCCAGATTTCTCTTTCTGTAGCCTGTATTGTACCTTTTCATGCTAAAGACACTAAAATGTAGGGGTTCATTCTCCAATCCTGCACCAGCTTTTTTTTATATTTTCAATGAGCAGTGTGAACATTGTCCTCAGCAACTGGGCCCCACTTTCAGTTTTCAGAGACTGGCTTAGTATCTGACTGGCTTGCCTGAAAACGACTTAGAGGTCCCTCAGCTGAAGAATGGATTAAGAAAAAGTGGTACATTAACACTACTGTAGTGGGATTATGTTGTTACATTGTAAACAATAGTTCCACCTACTGGTTTAATAAAAAAAATGCTGATTGGCCAAAAGCACACAAGAAGTGTGGGTGGGAGGGCCTACCAGACTAATAAAATTCTAGGAATAGCAAGAACAGAGAAAAGATGGCAGAGAGAGCTGCATAAGTTGCCAGCAGAAGCAAAGGAAAGAAGATGAATTGCTTTTCTAAGAAAAGGTACTGAGTAGTATCTGTTCTTATCATTTTAATATACTGATATGTCCTCTATCTGAGGACAATATATTAATATTTTTGGAACTAGGAGTTGGAATAGGAGCTTGCTCCGTCCACTGCACACATCAACCTGGTATTGCAGTACCTCCAGAAACAGTGCGGTGCACCACCACGGGGGACATAAAAAAAAAAAAAAAAAAAAAGTTACTGAGAAGCATGGCAGAACAAGATAAAAATCATAGGTTGCATTAAGATGAAGAAGTTAGCAAGTTATATGCCTGGGCCACAGGTCAATCAGTAAGTAGTGTGTAATTAATGTAAGTGTCTATGTGTCTGTGAAACTTTGGGACTGAGAATCTGCAGGTCTGCGGGTCAGAACCTCAGGGCTAGGCCAGAAACACTGGCCAGAATCTATATACAACACATTACAGAGTGTTACTCACTTGTCAAAAAAAAAAAAAAAAATGGCATCATAGGTTTTGAAGAATATCTTCCAGAACGAGGGAGGTATCACAAACCCAGTAAGATAAGTAGGGGATGTACTCACCCATTAATGGACTTTAAACAAAAAGCAAAGCATACCCAAGCTGCAAACCACAACCACTGAACAGTTTGGGGTCTGAAACACCTTGGACCGGCACATTGGAGCCCATTCCCTCCAGAGGAAAACCTGACCTAGTCTTGATGTTGGGGTGAGGAGAGCAGATCTGCCTGGAGTGGATGCTGAACTAAACCACCTTGGGATCTTGGGACCTCCTGGCCTTGGTAGGGAGGAGATAAAGAGATGGGAAAAGAGAGAGTGACTGGGAGGGGCAGGAGGGGGAAGGAAGTTTGAACAAGGGGATACATGGATAAAAAAAAATGAGAATTTACTCATAATAAAAAATAAAAAAATATTAAAATTGTTAAAATAAAAATGGCATCATAAAATTTGTAGGCAAATGGATGAAACTAGATAAAAATTATTTTGAGTAAAGTCACCCAGATTTGTAAAGATAAATAAAATAAGCATTCACTTATATGTAAAAATTAGCTGTTAAAGAATAATTAAACTTCAATCCACAGACCCAGAGAGATCAGGCTAAAAGGGGTCTATAAAAGGGAAGTATGGGTCTCTTTGCAAAGCGAAAATTGAATAGATTCTGTAGATGGACTGGAGGAAGGTAAGAATGGAAGCAGAGGGACAGAAGGAGAAACTGCTATACTTTGCTGGCAAATGGATGGATTTGGAGAATATCCTCCTGAGCAAGGTTTCACAAATCCAGAAGGATAAGCAGGGGATGTACTCACTCATTAGTGGACTTTAAGCAAAAATATTTTTTTTTTTCATTGAAGGACGATGGGTGAATAAAGTGATTTAAAACACACACACATACAAAACAAAATAAGACAAAACGAAACAAAACTTCCGGTTTGTCTGTAGAAGGATTGCTTAGCAGAAATTTGTGGTGGCCATAGTGCATCCATGGGCATTAGCTGTGACCTACTGTGCTTTCTTTATCTGTAGCTGAGCCTAACTTGCCTTGAGAAGCTTTAGATTTTATTTTTTGTTTCATGTATTTTAGAGAATAGAGAAGTTTTATTAATGTATGGGTTTTTTTGGTATCTATTCTGAATATTTTGCTTTTTTAATATGTTTGATATTGATTTTCAAAAAACAATAAAAAAATTTATATCAAAAGTCTGGTTGATCAAATTTATTAGACAAGGTATTTCATATTGCTCTGTAGTAAACACACAATAAGTTTATTCTTTTGGAAAGCATGTCAACTAAATTAGGACATACATATGGAAAATATGATCTTGTAAACAATCCATGTTTACAAAATGTGCTGTGCCTGATTGCCAATCTGTTAGTGGGATTTATGTATACTCTTTGCACTTATTGGTTATCTGTGCATAGATGAATTCTGAAACTAATTTTTCTTCTTTTTACTGAAAAAAAATATCAGTGGTGGTAAATGTTATAGGAATGTAAATTGCTTCCTGAAAGTGAATCAAAAATCTGAATTCTGTGTCTATGAGATAAATGGAAATAAGGAAAAGATACTTTATTAAGTTTTTTACAATGAGTCTTAGGTACATAATCATCCAAAAAGTTTTAATATAGAGTAACTCAATAAAATTAGAACATTTACAACTACATTCTTTGTATCTGCATAGCTTCATATGCATATTTTTGGTTTTGAGAATTTTTTTTTTAAATTTATTGTTTTATTATGTAATTCTTGTTTTTTTAAAACTAATTGTAGGCCATATTAGTCTTGAACTTGGCCTTTTGAGTACTAGGTTTAGATCCATATGTTATCAGGTCCAACAATGTATTTTACTTTTATATGACATTGTCATTGCATATATGTGTGAATGATGTATACTGATATGCATGCCAGGACACATATATGAGGGTCATATGACTTGTGGAGTCTGTTCCTTTTTTTCAACTCTATGTGGGTTCTGGTAATATAATTCAATATGTGTGGTTTTTCTGTTAAGTACCTTTACACACTGGGGCTATATACCAGCCTGATAAATTTGTACTATAAGAATGATCATGTTAGTAGAATAATAGCAGTGTTTTCTCACTTATAAAAAGTCTGTCATAGGTTCTTAGTATCAATAATAATGTCTAGGATGGGTTTTAACTTGTACAAGAGACTCTAAATATGCTCAAAAAATTGTTAGTTACTTCTATGACATTCCTGCCACTATTACAAAATATCTTTCTAGGCTATTATAGCTCTTGAGGTTCATAGTTAAGTAATAATGATGATTACTTTTCTCCTTTGTACTCTAGTAGTACGTAGCACTTCCAACTCTATGAGAATAGCCAGTGAGGATAATAGGTCAGTACTATCTTGATTTCCTTATGTGTTCTGACTCATTCATGTGGTATGTTCAGCAAGATCTTTCCATCAAATTCTGAAAGGTAACCAAGAGCATTGGGAATAGCTTGTAATGTTCAGACATCAATCAAACTTATACCAACAATTCAAAAAGAGGTAACTTATTTCTTCATACTGCTCATTTGTTGTTGTTGTTGCTGATACAAATTGCCAGATATCTTTCTCAAGCTCAAGCTACAGGGGGATGTGGAACAAACTGATATCTGAAAGAAAAGGGAGAATCTATTCTTTTTAAGATTATGGCCCTGATAGGTAATCCATGCTCCAGTGGATGACAACATACCTAAAATAATAAGACAGTTATATGGATTTAATATTTTGTTGTTGTTGCTTAAACAATCAAAATGGAAGGACAGAAACTAGAGTGGGTATGGAAGGAGGCATTCATCTGAAAAGAGTTAGGGGCTGCAATAAATAGCATCAAAGACATTGCATGAATGTCACAAAGAATAATTGGTAAAATAGGTGATGACCTCCTTAATATGTCTCAGAATATACTTTTAAATCTCTGATCATATGCAAAATTTTTATAAATATGCAATCATTGGAAGTAAAATGTTTGCTACAAAGACAGACCAACCACCAACTATAAGTGAGTTCAGTGAGAGACCTTGTCTTAAAACATAAATAGGACACCAATGAGGAAAGACATCCAACATTGATATTTGATTTCCATACACATGTATTCATGTACAGTTGCACAATGTACATATGCAAACAAATGCATACACATTAATAAACAATCATATCACCTGTATATGCCAAGCAACATGCCAAACACAGTTTTGATTATAAAACCATGATTTAAAAAAAAATACATATGTTCAGTAAACCCATATTTAAGTTACTTTCATGTTTGAACTACTGACTGACTAGTTACTTGATCTAGTTACTGCGAACTTACTAATACATCTCTGATATTTGTATGATGTCCAGAGAAACCAAAGGCAAAGTCTAATTATAGCAGCAAAAACATTTGTATTTATTTCTAAAACATGATACCATTAGGAGGCAAATGTAAAGGATAAAATTTTAAATGAAAGATGAGGTAGTTTTTAGATTTCTATAGACAATGTAAAATATTTATACAAATATCAAAACCTAGCTTGAAGGTAAGGCATCCTAAAGCTGTATGGAAAGAGAGGTATGATAAAGCTTTGGCTACTGATTCATTTTAACTTATTGATGAGGCAATTTTAAAATAATCAAAAATAATATTTTGTAATTTTTCTATCTAGACTTTTAAATTTGAAGTTGTTATACTTTCTCATTAGATAAAACAAAATACTAACTTTTCTTTCTAAATAAATGACCCAATTTATCTTTCTATGGTGGCTTTTCTTATCTGGATAATGGTCGTCAGGTCTCAATAGTGAGAACCAGACAAATTGTTCAGATGGGTAGCTTTCCCAAGCACCGCTAAAATACTTGACTGACCCAGTGTCAAATCAGAGTCTGGCTGTATTTTCTCCATAATTTAATGATGCTGACCTACCGTTCTAATCAGAAACTGAAAGAATATTCTCATGGAGAATGGTTACACAGTGTCACAAAACCTAGAAGTAATGCAAGCAGATTAATGCCTTAGCTGCAGAAAGACTGGCATCTTTTGGCTTCTGGCCAGAGCTGGCTCACCTATTAAGTTGACAACAAAGTGTGCATCTTTTGACTTCTCAGAATAAAAGAAAAGTGTTTAAAAAGTTTTATGAATAAACAAAGTCAATTTTGAAGAGAAAAGAAGTTGACAAAAGGTAAATAAAATTGTACTTTTAGTATGTACTATAAAATACCTCTGAAATTACATGAGCCTAATATCAGCAGTGTGGTAAGGTATTAACAAATTTCTGTGAATTACAAATAATGGTTTAAAATCTTATAATATATAACAAGAAGAAGAGCAGATAAAGTTAGATGACACAAATACATCTGCAAAGCACTTAATGCATTACTAAATAATCAAACATTTTTGATAAATTGAAATATATTATAAGTGATATGGAATAATGTCAGTTTGTAGAGAGCATCTAAGTTTACATTTAAGAGAAAAGCATAAAAATATACTATGGTGATTCTTCTACCAAAATTAATTTTAAAAATGTTTTGTTAAATTGGATATTTTCTCTCTGCCCTTTGTTTACTTAGGATAAGAGTTTGCCTATCTTGTTGATATTCTCAGAGAACTTAGTCTTTGTTTTATGGATTTTTTGTATTGTTTTCTTTATTTCAATTTTATTGATTCTGGCACTGAGTTTGAATATTTCCTACCTTCTACTCCTTCTGGGTGAGTTAGCTTTATTGTTTTAGAGTTTTCAGGTATGCTTTTAAACTACTTGTATGACATTTCTCCAAATTCTTTACATAGGTTCTTAGTGCCACGAGCATTCCTCTTAGAATTCCTATAATGGTGTCCCGTAAGTATGGGTAGGCAGTTTATTCATTTTCATTAACTCCAGAAAGTCATTAATTTCTTCCTTTATTTCTTCCTTGATCCGGAGGTGGTTCAGGAGAAAGTTGTTCAGTTTTTTCTAGGCTTTCTATAGTTTGTGATTTTTTTTTAATTATGAACAAAGTCTCATTTTTTAGTCCATGTATCCCCTTGTTCAAACTCCTTTCCCCACCTGCCCTTCCTAGTCACTCTCTCTTCTAACCATCTCCTTACCTCCTCCCCAGAAAGGGCAGGAGGTCCCAAGGTCCCAAGGTAGCTTAGTTCAGCATCCACTCCAAGCAAATCTGCTTTCCTCATGCCAATATCCATACTGGTTCAGATGTTCCTCTTGAGGAAATGGGCTCTAAGGTGCCTGGTCCAAGGCCCTTCAGATCCCAAGCTGTTCAGTGGTTATGGTTTACAGCTTGAGTATGTTTTGCTTTTTGTTTAAAGTCCATTAATGGATGAGTACATCCCCTGCTGATCTTGGTGAGTTTGTGATACCTTGATCAGGAGGATATTCTCCAAATCCAACTAAATTTGCCTACAAATTTTAGGATATCATTTTTTTTCTTACTGCTGAGTATTAATGCTACACTCCATTGTGTAGATGTACCACAGATTGTAAATCCATTCTTAAGTTGGGGGGCATCTAGGTTATTTCCAGGTTCTTGCTATTACAAATAATGCTGCTGTGAACATAGTTGAGCAAATGCCTTTGGGGTGGGAATGTGCGTCATTAGGGTAAATGCCCAAGAGTGGTGTTGCTGCATCCTTGGGGAGAGAGATTCCCTGTTTTTTGAGAAACTGCAATACTACATTCCAGAATGGCTGAACAAGCTTACACTCTCATTAACAAGGGAGGAGTGTTCCCCTTGCTCTGAAACCTCTCCAGCATAGGCTGTCATCTGTGTCTTTAATTTTAGCCATACTGACAGGTGTAAGATGGTATCTCAAAGTTGTTAAGAAAAAATGATATCCTAAAATTTGCAGGCAAATGGATGGATTGGGGAATATCCTCCTGAGCAAATTATCACAAAACCAGAAAGATAAGAAGGGGATGTATTCACTTGTTAGTGGACTCTAAACAAAAAAGCAAAATGCAAAGCATGTCCAAGCTTCAAACTATAACCCCTGAACAGCTTAGGATCTGAAGCTCCTTGGACTAGGCACCTTAGAGCCCATTTGCTCCAGAGGAACATCTGACCCAGGCTGGATTTTGGCATGAGGAAAGCAGATTTACTTGGAGTGGATGCTGAACTAAGTAAGCTACCTTGGGACCTTGGGACCTCCTACCCTTGCTGGGGAGGAGATGGAGAGATGTAGAGAAGAGAGAGTAACTGGAGCGGTTGAGAGAGGTAAGGGACCTTGAACAAGGATATACATGGATAGAAAATGTGACTTTATTCATAATAATAATAAAAAAAGAATTTTAGAGTAAAAAAAAAGTTTCCCAGTATATTGTGTGAGGTTTGTTGTAACATTTAAGCTTTAGTATAGCTTCTTTTGTATGCGTGGTGTCCTTATATTTAGGATATAATTGTTTAGGATTGAGATTTAATCATGATGTTTTTGTCTTGCAATAAATATATAATGATCTTCTAGATTTTTCTTTGTTTGTTTTTAGCTTGAAGTCTATTTTGGTATATGTTAGAATAGCTATACAAGCCTGCTACTTAAATTTATTTAATCAGAAAGTCTTTTCCCAGCCCTTTACTCTGAGGTTGTGTCTGTCTTTGTAGATGAGGTGTATTTCTTGTATGAAGCGAAGGAATGGATCCTGTTTCTGTATTCATTCTATTACCCTACAAATTTATAAGGAAAGTATGCCCATTTATTTTAAGGGATATTAATATTAAATTTTAGGGGTTTTTTGCTCTTATTTTATTCATTGCTGTGTTTTTTGGGTTTCATCTAACTTTCTTTGGTTAGAGTTCACCTCCTAGTGCTTTCTGTAGGGCTGAATTTATAGATAGGTATTGTTTAAACCCGATTTTGACAAAAACACCTTGTTTACTCCATCTATGGTGACTGAGAGTTTTACTGAATATAGTAGTCTGGGCTGGAATCCAGGGTCTTTTAGTGTCTGTTTAACATCTGTCTTGGACCTTCTGACTTTCACACTTTCCTTTGAGAAGTCAGGTGTTATTCCAATGGATATGCCTTTATAAGGTACTTGACCTGTTTTCTTTGTAGCGCTTAATATTCTTTTTTATTCTGTATGCTTAGTGTTCTCATTATTATGTGGTAAGCAGATGGGGAGTCTATTCTATTAGGTATCTGTAAGTTTCTTGTACCTTCATGAGCATTTTCTTACTTTGGTTGGGATAGTTTTTTCTATGATTTTGTTGAATATATTTTTCTGTGCCTTTGAGGTGGTATACTTCTCCTTCTATTACTATTATTCATAGGTTTGGTCTTTTCATGGTATTTCTGATTTCCTGGATGTTTTCTGTTATGACATTTTTGACTCTAGTGTTTACTTTGACTAATGAAACTATTTCCTCAATTATATATTTCATGCTAGAGATTTTTCTCTTCTATCTCTTGCATTATGTTGGTTATGCTTGCATCTGTAGTTCTTTTTGTTTATTAAAAATTATCATTTTCAGCATTATTTCAATTTGTGTCTTGTTGTGGTTTCTATTTCAATTTTCAAGTCTTAAACTGTTTTCTTCACCTGTTTGTTTGCTTCTTCTTGGTTTATTTGGCTTTCTTTAAAGGATTTATTAATTTCTTCTGATTTTTACATGTCTTTTCCTCTACTTTTTAAAGGGAGTACTTTATTTTTTATTTAATTTACTCCTTAAAGGCTTTAATCATCTTCATAAAGTTATTTTTAAATCATTTTTTTTTTTTTTTGCTTCTCCTTAACAGAATTTTCAGGTTTTGTCTTCTAGAACCACTAGGTTCTTGGTGGTGTCATAGTGTTACTCATGCTGTTGGATGAATTCTTACACTGGTATCTACCCATCTCTTTCTTTAAATATTACAATTGTTTTCTATCTTTCAGGGAGCGATTCATTATCCAATATATGCTTTTGGTACAAATGGAGCTCTTGTTAAAATAGGAGCCAGTAGACTCTGTGTCTCAGGGATCAGTTGAGGTTTCCAGAAGGTAAAAGAGTTTTTACAGGATAAAATTGGGCTTATAGACTGCAGGATTTTTGGTCTTGTCTGCAGGGGTCCTATTTGCTTACCTGCGGCTGTGGCTCTGATGGAGTTGGAGGCGTGGCTTTGTGCCTTGTTTCCCAGACTTAGAGGCTGGTCTGGTGGGCCAGCTGAGAGGAGGAGGATAACTCAGCTTTTGTAATGGAGCTCTCCAGAGTCTGTCTGGAAGCTGCTGAGATTTGAAGGATCCTTCTTTATTTTCTAAATTATTATATTATAAACTGTCTGGACAAACAACAGAAAACTTTTCTCATCCTTGTGAAACAGACACACACACACCGACACACACTCACCATCCCCCCTCAAAATATCCTATAGGTAAACTAAACCAATAACTTTGTTTGATAAGCAAAAAAACTAAAATATGTATACTTTTGTTGTAAAAATGAGAATTGAAAACAAATTTAGCAGATATGATGATTGTTATACTTCTAAATTCTCAAAATGTGGCAAAGCATGAAGAATCCCCAGGTAGGGTTTTTTTGTTTGTTTGTTTGTTTGTTTGTTTGGGGGGAAGAGTTTAGAATTTCAAGAAATCAGGGTATTCATTAGAAAATGTGTATTGTTAAATTTTTAAATGTATAACTTGCCTTTTGTTACATATAGTTTATAATATATTTCCTTTATGAGGCTATGGTTTAATTAATAGAATATGGAATACCCATTTTATCACTGCCATGTCTATTATTCTATGTCTTTGATTCAGAAAGCAACTGCCATCACTGCCAATGTTTTACTTTTTTCACCATTTTTGAGAATACCTTTGTTTATAGATAAGTTTTATGATGTTTAGAACCGTGTGATAAACATAATTTTCTATGGCAATCTTCCATTATAAACATCACCACTTAACATCAAAAGAGAAATGTTAAACATATGTATTATAACAGTTAGTTTAGAACAGTATAAGCAAAACAGCAAGCTATAGAATTCCTCCAAATATAAGTAAGTCAATCTTTCTGTGACCAAATGAAAGGAAATAATCCATAAAATTTGGTGACTAATAGAAAATACTTGGTATAACTTGGTTTCCAGAAAGTAAAGTAGGAATATTCACATACTATTCCTTAAAAAGTAAAGTCAGTCCTCCACAAAATTTATGCACTGTTTCAAGCTGATGAGCAGTAGATCCACTTACACATTATAGATAGAAAAAGTGTTTATTTTAGTACTTGTTATTAATAAATAAATTACTATAACTTAAACAGAAATCATATAATGTAAGCAAACTTTAAAGCTTTTACTAGTAGAGAATTGATATAGAAAATTTATTAATGACTTTCATGTGTATAAATTCCCTTAGGTAAAAATTTTATTTTCACATAAGAACTGAAAGATAGCGACTAACCTGAGGAGACCTACTTTAGTCTTATGCTTGCTTTTACTATTCTGTTTTCTTATCTGTGTCCACTTTTCTTTAAGAGAACTGGATCTCTGCCATTAAAAATACTCTTGGTAGAAAGGCATTGTCTAATTTTCTGCCCTCCTTTCTGTTGTCATCTGAGAAGACTGTAGGGTTATGTCTTTCTTCCAACTGCCCTTGAGTGCTGAGTTACTAGCTAATGACAGTCTTAATGGGATTGAAGCACTGTGAGATGTAGAACAGCAAAAGAAATTCACCAAGCAAAGTCAACTGGCAGGTAGTTTTTATGGATGTGTTGAGTTTTTATCACCTTTTTGCTTCTTACATTGTAGGAGAGTTCCTAATTTGGTAATCTTAATATGAGATTTTATATTATTCTTCACAATTCTCATGCCACCTCATATTTTATCTACAAAAAAACTCCACTTAGCATAAGTCATCTAGAGTTGACTTCTGTTAGTAAGAACTCTAATATTTGACATCTTTCTGCATGTCAGACCTGTTCAGAAAAACTTTACTCATATGAGGTATTTCTTATTTTATTTTAAAATAATTATCAATCTACTCAAAAAGACTTTCATTATTTTGTTTAAAGCTCTGTTTCTTTGTTCTATGTATGTTGCTATTTCAAAGTATTGGTGAATAAACCTAATATTATATTATGCCACAACAAAAATTTTATACATATTTAGACATAAAATTTTTGTTTTATTTGTTTATTATAAAAGCCAGATTTAAAGTTATTATGTTTCATCTTTCTTGATTTGTAGATAGAGAAGTTTTTGATGAGAATGTATTTTTTTTTGATATTTACTTTTTGCTTTCAAGACACCCAGGCAGCAGTTTCCATCCCCCTCCACTCCTCCCAGTCCCCAACACATACTCCTTCCAGCCACTCCCTCACCACACCTCTCCCCTAGATCTACTCTTTTTTAGTTTCCCTTCAGAGAAGAGCAGGCCTCCAGGAATGTCCACTAAACACAATATAACAAGATACAATAAGAGCATGTACAAACCCTCATATTCAACCTGGACTAGACACGCTAGAAGGAGGAAAAAGAGTCTCAAGAGCAAACAAATGATTCAGAGTCACTCCAACTCCAGTTACGGGTGTACATGCCTTTAATCCCTTTACTTGGGAGGCAGAAGCAGATGGATCTCTGAGTTCATGGACAGCCTGACATAGGAGCATGAATAAGTCATTTTTAATTGCAGATAATAAATTGCAAAAACTCACACCCAATTTAAAACTTAACATTTACTCTACTAATTCTATATTATACTGCTTTCATGCAGTGTGGATTTAATGAGGCAATAACAATAAAAAGAGTGCGACTGCTGCAAATAAAATATATCTCTTTTTTTTCCTTCCTTCTTTATTTTGTATTTATCAAAAAAAAAAAAACACAGTAAAAAGAATTTAAAATGTGGAAGAGTTAACAATAACTATACAGAGGATAGGAATGATCCCACTCCACCTAGAGGAACACCTGACTCACTCTTGAGGGAGGGGGGAAAGAACTGGATTTGGCCGGGAGTGGAGACTGATCTAAGCATTACTGGGTCAGTGGGACCATAAAATATATCTCTTAAAGGTGAAGAACACAGTGGCACTTTTGAGGTAGTAAGTAGAGTCATGAGGATAGGGCTCAAACTAACTCATGCCTCAGTGACTCAGAACTTGATAAAGGGATAATGCGGCCACACCCCCCCCAAAAAAAATGCCCACAGCATTGCAAGCATTGTATCATGTATTTAGACTCTTTCACGCTTATCCAGTTGTTTTCTGGCTACCATATGGCGATCATTTGGACAAGATGCCCCATGCTATAATGATCTGCACTTACCACATACAGGCCTCAAAACAACAAAGAAAAGCGACCATGAACTGAAATTGCAGAATTTACAGGACAGAAGAATTCCTTTCTTTCTTCAACTTATTCCCATATATTTTGACACAAATACAAAAATGTGACTTATGTGGTGAGATATGTTACTATCTGGTAGTGTATTATCTAAAAATAGAAGCATTCACAACATTGTTCTCAAGATATTGGTTTATATAATGTTGGGTCATCATAACAAATTGGATAGTATCATAGGTTATTTCTCTTAAAATTTCTCTGACATCTCAAAATGACCTTCTGCTGGTGGCTTTTTACCATTTCTGCTTAATCAGGGAGCTCTGGCTATCTGAAACTTAAGATCCTGAATGTTTGTAGTTATCATCCAGGCCATACATTCTGTCTACTTTGTCAGCTAAGAGATATCTGAATATTAATTGGGAATGACTTGCACAAAGAAATACATAAATATTTGGGTTAATCTTAGCAATTGGTGTATTTGTTAGATTTCTTATAGTATTTAACTAAAAAAAAAAAAATCACAGTCAGAAAGGGCTTCCTTCCAAAATTATCATCCATAGATATAAGGAGAAATGAAGGGTGTGCCAATATAGATGTGAACCAGAATTATATTTTGATTTTAAAGGTCAATTATTCAGCTGATATCTTTATTTGAATAAGCTTACACAGGGAAATGTAGGGTAAGTTGAATTTATGGTGATGAGCAGTAGGGCAGGCAGGGTCAGGAGAAGCACAGTGATCCATGGTGGTGAAGAGCCAACAGGTCCCAAGGGCTAATGGATCCACAGCAGCTGATAACATTATGTACCCAGCACCATGCTCGTAAGACCTTGCACATCATGGGGAAGGTGACTACATCATTGGGTGAAGTTCTAAGTGGCACATAAAACACTGAGTCTCTTAAAAACATTTAAACTTTAGTTACAAAATAGGAAAGTAAGATCAAAGTAAAAAGAGGATTAAATAACAGAATATTTTTTATTCTGAGAAGTGTGCTCTTTTCTCATATTATGTTGTACCTGGTCACATTTTATTTTTCATGATATTTATTTGGATGTTGTCATTAAGATGCTGTTCTTTCCTCTCTGAAATATAAAAAACTTGAATCATTCTTGACTAAATTACTGTAGATAATAACAGACTTATTTGACCTTACATAATGACATTCAAGCAGGTAAAAATTCTGATATTTGAAAGAAAGATAAGCACTTACAATAGAAAAAAAGAAAACAATGCAGAGTTCTTTTTCTTTATACTTGACCCACTTGTCCCCATAGCCTAAACACACCCTATATTCTTTCTTCCGGACTGAACTTAACCTTCTCTTTACATGCTAGTTTGCTGCTATTATGATGATCAAGTCCCAGGCTTTGAAAGGTGGAAGGAAAATGCTCAAAAAGCAACATTGCGTCCACTTATTTTTTTTTTTTTTGAAAGACATAAAGCAGCTCTGCAAAGCTGTATAATTTTTGACCTGGATAAGTTCTTAAACACAACATGATGTTGATGTCTTTGCTTTCACCTAGTAGTAGGCTCTAGAGTCAGAAAAAGACTCTCCATCTTTCTTTTTTGTTCTTAAAATTCTGTTTATCTAAATAACCCAGGTATAAAACTGGAAAGTAGACTTTTACTAGAAATAAATTTTAAGAATATGCTATGAAGAATGAATGAACATTTTATATAAACAGTAAAAGTATAAAGAGAAAGGAAGAGCAGTGGGGAGTGCCATGATTATCTTCCCAAAAGAATTGTGAAATCAGGGTCATTGAACAAAAACAATTTGATTAACAATTCCTTCACTGGAATTTTATCAGTTTAGCTACCATAATAAAGAACCATTTGTTAAACAACCATTGATTTTTAAATTTAATAATTTCAGCTCTAAACATGTTTATGCTAATTTAAGATATTTCATTCAAGGATGATATAAATGAAGAAATGTGCTTAACTCATAAATCGACAATTAGAAAATAATTGCTAGTGTCCTTGTAGAGCAACCTAGATTAAGTAAAGATAGTTATTTCTGTTTTAAAATCCTCCCTTTTCTCCTGTTTTTTCAACCTATTTTTGAAAATAGTTAGCTATTATTCTCACATCTAAAGTTGTAAACTAGCATTAAGTATCAGTGAGGTTTATAAATCACATCACAAGCAAGATGAGATTTTTCTTTCTTTGCTTTCATTCATTTTCTTTCATTACACACAGGGATGATTGTGTGTAGTGTATATGCTGACCTACTACATGTTATTTCACAATAAGACTACATTAATGGCTATAACCATGCAATTTTTCAGAGATGAGAACTGTTACTGTTATGAAATTATAATCCATGCTTTTATAGTTTAAAATGTATTTATTGATATTATTTAAATTTATTTTTGGGTGAGAAAATATATGCTTGTTCTCTATTGAACATTATTATCAGTTTCTCAAAGTAATTGTTGCAATTTTTATACTGACCAATAGAATATAACTTCAGTTATATGTGTCCTTTTAGAGGTTTTTTTGGTAGGATTATATTATTAAATTAACACTTTAATATTAAAATATTCTATCAAATTCTAGTACATAGAAATATTTTCTTATATCATTATTATATGGCTAGTGTTTTATGTTAATTTTATAACAAATATGATAATGTCCTACAGTTGAGTAGGTTAGGTCCAATATTAATTTTCTATTATGACATGAACTTTTCAAAGATCATTATCTTGAAAAATCATCCTCTTGTTGCTGTACTGAATTATTAAAAATATCATAAATTTACTAGTCTATTATGCAGAGTTCTCAGAGGACGGTACCAATAGAATACTGGTTTATATATTCTAATGGGAGATTTATTCTATTGAATATACCTTGGGGACTTCTTCATGATAGGAAAGTATAGTAACAAGTTTCCAGTACTGGAAGCAGGCTATTTTAGCAGTTTCAATTCTGAACTGAAACTTTAAAATTGTTTGAAGATTTCTGGTATTGAAAGGGGAAGAAACAGAAGTCTGTCAGCCAGTGGTAACAGCAATACAAATAGCATCTCAGGCACTGTCTTTCTCAGTTTTGTCCACCATGGTAGCCTATGCAATTGTAGGTTCTACTGCTGAAGCTGCTGGCAGATGTGCGTTACCTAATTACTCTGTTACAAGCCTTCTCTGGAAATACATCTAAGAATTACAATTAAGTAATGCTGACATTAAGTGTCTTTGCCTTAATTACCACTCATTATAACAAACTCTCTGACACAAATTTGGAACAGTACAAAATATTTAGAGGGCAGTTTGACGGCATGGATATTTATTAAAATAACAACAATAAGTTTTCCTCTAGAGCCTAGGACTTCGCTATGTCAGAATATTTTAACATGTTTACAGGTATGAATTCTCTCCTTTGTAACAAGACTCAAATAACGAGTGTTATTGGTTATCCCCTCAAAGAATTAGAAAGAAAATGACTCCCAAAGGGTGTGGTGCTATTAGAAAGTGTGGCTTTGGTGTAGTGGGTGTGGATTTTTCCTTTATAATATTTATTGTGGGCATGGTGTCTTTTCACAGCCATAGAAACCCTAAGATACGCCCATAAGCAATCTTTCCACTATAGTACCAGAAAGCATGCCTTGCCTGACATTGGTATTATAGCATACAGGGCCCAGAACTAGATATAAATTCTCTCTAAGTAATCTGCATAGCACAATCTAGTGTTAGGAAAGCTAGAGTTAACAGGAGGTGTTGCTTCATCAGTTTAATACAGATTTCTCTGTGTTCTGCAACCAAAGTGGGATTTTCAGCAATAGTGTCTGCTTGACTAGTTATACTGAATATCCAAGGACAATAGTAATAGCCTGTAGTGTTTTAGATGTCTGTGGACCTTTTTGTCCAATAGTTCATAAGGTGGTAACGTTTGCCTTGCTTTAAAACTTTTATATAATAACTCATGCCTTGTGGGAACAGTATCATTCAATATTGTAGGGGCACTTCTGATTAAACTCCTTCAACAATTTGCACTTTAATTAGCCTACGTATTGGTGGAACTTTGTCTTTTTCATAAATTCTTTGTTTTCCTTAGTTCACAAACCCTATACATCTCACTAATTTTCATCGTCACTTAAACTGTTATATCCCAGTATTTTCCTCTGTTCCTTCATGTCAAATATGCTGTATTACATATTTTTGATTGGATTATAAGATTGTTTATTTACATTCTGTCTTGTTTAAACCTTCAAGTGACCTCTCATTTAATTACTCCATCACTCCACTTTCTGACTGAACAATTCTGTGACCAGTATTACCCCTCTCTGTTTTCATTTTACCAATATTCTTCTATTCCCATTCCTTAAGTGAGTAGTCCTGTGACTATTTCTATTTTGGGGTCTTCTTTCTATACTCCATTTTAATCACTTCAAAGCAATTTAAAGCTAAGACCCTCATTTAAAAAAGAACATGAAAGATTAATCTCTGCTGTCTTGGATGGATACACTCCATACACTTTTTTTCCCATTTCTTTCCATTTACCTGAAAGTTTTTTAATTTCTATTTATATCTGAATCAAATTTGATTATAGATACTTAATCCTCAGCTTATGGTCATCTAGATTGATTTTATTTCTTAGCTATTATAGAGAAGCAAGAAACACAGATTTAGGAGTATCTGCACTACGCTACAAAGTTATTTAGTATATGCCCAAGAATCACAAGGGTGGTATATACGGATTATAACAGTCAAATAATTTATGAAAAATAATTTCTTGAGTTGTTGCACAAGCTTATACTGTCACCAAAACTATATAAGGATATCCTTGCCATATATCTATAACAAAATTTGCTGTCATTTTTAGTCATGATGATAACCACTGCCCACTAACTAGGAAAGAGGAGATTTTAATGTGAATTTAATTAGCATTTTCCCAATAATTAAGGTCATACAACTTTTTAAATAGTGTTTATTCATCATGTATATTACTTTGCAGAATGTTCTATCCATTTCTTTGGCTCAATTTTAATATATTTATTGATTGGTATTTTATTTTGTATTTGGTTCTTTATACATCACTAACACTAAACCTCTCTTAGTTGTACTGCTGGTAAAGTTCTTTCTCTCATTCTATGAGGTTGTCTATTCACTTGGACTGAACCCGAGTTTTTGTTGTTTATTTTTTTTGTAGATGATATATACAAGATCACACTTTGGGGTTAGACAATAAAGCATTTAAACTAAAAAGATTTCTTTTTTATAAAGAAGTTTATATTATTTCTAAACAGTACTTTTTGGGAGGCATTATATGCTTGCTGAAGCTCAAGTGTGGCTATCAGAGGACAGTTTATGGGAGTCAGTTCTCCTACTGTGGGTCCTAAGAATTACTGAAACTTGGATTTCCAGGCTTGGTGGCAACTTTACCTACCTGATGAGCTATCTTACTGGCCCAAAAGTCAACCCTCTTAGGTAACCTAATATTGTAAGCAGAATCCATTGTTTCTTTATTACTTTACTTTTCTCAAAGTAAAGTCATTAGGTTTAGTCCACGTGGAGATTATGCAAAAAACATGAGTACTAGAGGATGTAGACCAATAAAACTCATCTTAGGAGCTAGCTACTGTAAATATGCTAATATTACCTATAATCTAAATTGTGCTTCTTAAGATTCACATCTAAATATCCTCCCAATGACTTACATGCTAAAGCTTGGTCACGAATCTGTGGCTCTGCTGGGAAGTGGTAAAACATTAGAATGTGGAGTCTAACTCTAATGGGCGTTAGCGGTGAGTGGAGTGCCCCAGAAGGAGAAATTGCTGACCTATGTATCTATCAGTGTAAACTTGTCCAGCCACTCTGGAATGCAGTATGGAAGTTTCTCAGAAATCTCGAAATCACTCTCCCCAAGGATCCAGCAGTACCACTATTGAGCATATACCCTAAAGATGCACATTCGCACCCCAAAAGCATTAGCTTAACTATGTTCATAGCAGCATTATCGGTAATGGCAAGAACCTGGAAACAACCTAGATGCCCCTCAACTGAGGAATGGATTGACAATAAAGCATTTAAATGGACAAGATTATTTTATAATATTTCTCTTGGCAGTAATTGTGGAAAATTCCTAGTAAAAGTCAATAATGTTAGCCAAAGAAGAAATTAAACATTATGGTTCATATATATTCAACATTTCAAGAATAGTCCTTGTAAATACACCAGTAGTTTAGCCCTCTGATGGGTTCACATCTGTATATATGAACAGGAGATAGTACCTGAGAGTATGTCATATTTTCAGCCTCCTTTTTCTTTTTTGCTTTTGACTATCCTTAGGTAGGTAAATTCATTTAACACACAAAAGAAAATTATAAAACTATTTTCTTACTGCACATTAAAAAATGTAGTACCAGGCAAACTTAAATGAGTCTTTTGAAAGAAGGAGACAAAAGCAATTTTCATTTAAATGTTATCTTTAGTTCTTTTGTAATAACAATGGAAAAATGATTAATACAACAATGTAATTTTCTTAAAATAATGATGGAGATAAGTATCAACCTGGAAGATTCATATAAAGATACTAGACTAATTATATTTTTATTTAGTTGACTAATATGATCTCTGAAGAGAAAAGTGGATACAGGGAGTTCCCACATACTACCTAAAGGTTAGCTAGTGTAGCAGTAGATATCCTTGCTATAACATGTATATATATTCAGTAAACATGTATATATATTCAGTAAGGCCTCAGGTACATAATACACAGCCATTGATTGAAAGTATAATCTTTTATTATTTTTATAGAATTAGGAACCATCTTAATTTTTTAAATGTTTCTATTGACTGTTGGGATCTTGGCTTTAGCAAAATTTCTATTCTTTTCAATACCACATTTCAAAGAAATATGAACTTGTCAGAAAGTCTCAGAGAATCACATTTAATTTATTTAATCAATGTAATTATGTCATTTGAAGAAATAAGAGAGATAATAGTAACCTAGAGAACATAGCAGAAAGCATGTGTTTATAACGGTGAATTTTAAACGCAATAAATGAACAAAATTTTCTCTAATACCAATAAGATTATGCACCTAGAAGACAGGGCATGAAAAGGCATTTCCTTCAATCACTAAAACTTTTGGCTCCTAAACAAAATAACAAAGTAAAAAGATTATGTGTATATATTTATGTATGGAACCAGAGAGAGATGTTTTACAGCCCTCAAATATAGTACAAGTAGCTTTGCCATGCGATCAATGTGATCCTATAAACTGTAATCTTTGGGGATCAGTTGTGAGAACAGATGCTGTACAGAGTTTATGGAAAATTTGAATGAGATAATGCAGTACAGGAAGTTTGAAACACAGCTAGCTGGTTACAGTAGGAAGTTTTGCACATTTCAAAAAGTACCATGTTAGCCTATTTTAAAAGAAAGAGCCCACATATCCTTGAAAACCTATACAAGATTTCTCTCTTTTGAGGCAGAATAGGTCTGAAAAAGAGAACGTCAGATTCCTTCTATAACCCAATATAAGCTGGAAGTAAAACATGTAGAAACAAGTGCCAGCAGCAAATTATGCAGAAGAGAACCAAGGCTAGGTCTCTTCACTTCAATCTGCACATTCTTGGATACAAGAAGTGGAAGAATGTATTTAGTCTTTATTTACATATCCATCAGATCCACATATAGAATATACAAAAAAAGAGGTCAATTAGTGGGAAGAAAAATGATCACACTATCTCTTCAAGCTTGTAGTATCAGAAATTATGCTCCCTGAGGTATATAAGCAATATTAATGAACCATCAACAGGGCTGAAGAATTGCCTGCTCAGTAATTTGATTACCTTAAAAGCATGAAGACCAGAATTTGATCCCTATGATTTGATCTTTATGATTCAACCTAGAAAAGCTTGTAAGCAAATTACTGTGGAAGCATAGACAGATCCCTGGAGTATGCGGATCAGCAAGCCTAGGCTTGTGGGCCACCTTCAGGAAAGCATAAGATAATTCTATCTCGAAGAAATGTTCACTGGTTCCTGAAGACTAAAATCAGAAGTTGTCTTTTGGCTTCACCTGTGCATACACATAAACATGATGTATTCACACAAAAGAACATTTATGTTCACAAATAAAAATCAGTTACTACCTTGCTCTCTTGCCATCTTGTGTTCATGGGTTAAGTCAAGAAATGATGGGGACAAAGTAAAGTGATGTGGAGATGAGGAAGTGACTGGAAGGGGCGGGAGGGGCAAGGGATTTTGAACAAGGGTATACATGGATAAAAACTATGACTTTATTCAGAAAAAAGAAATGAATGCACACTCTTATCAGTGATAGTTATTATCAATCATAAAGAAATAATAAAGAAAAGAAGAAAGAAAAGAAGTAGAAAGGAAATTCTTTTTTTTCTTCTTTATTTTGTATTTAACAAAAAAACAGTAAAATGAATTTAAAATGCAGAAAAGTTAACAATAACTATAAAGAGGATAAGAATCATAAGCATGGCTTATCAAGGGTGATAATGCAAATAAGATTGCTACATATATTTACTTTGTGTTCAGCTTTCCCTCTGAAATTTTTTTTCCATCCCTGTATATCCTTATTCAAGGTCCCTTCCCCCTCCCACCACATCAGGTCATTTTTCTTCTCCACAACTCCCCATCCTCTCCCTGGGCAGGGAGCAGACAGTCCTATGGTCCCATTGACCCAATAATGTTTGGATCAGTCTCCACTCCTGGCCAAATCCAGTTTTGTCCATCCTCCCACAAGAGTGAGTCAGGTGTTCCTATAGTTGGAGTGGGGATCCGAAGGGTCAGTCCAGGGTGTTACTGATCCCAAGCTGTTCAGTGGTTGTGGTTTGCAGCTTGGGCATGCTTGGCTTTTTTTCTTGTTTGTTTGTTTAGAGACCACTAGTGAGTGAGTACATCCCCTGCTTATCTTTCTGAGTTTGTGATACCTCGCTCAGGAGGATATTCTCCAAATCCATCCATTTGCCTGCAAATTTTAGGATATCATTTTTTCTTACTGCAGAGTAGTATTCCATTGTGTAGATGTACCACAGTTTGTTAATCCAATCTTCAGTTGAGGGACATCTAGATTGTTTCCAATCTAACAGGTGTTAGGTGGTATCTCAAAGTTGTTTTGATTTGCATTTCTTTGATGGCTAAAGATGAAGAGCACTTTTTCAGGTGCCAGAAAGGAAATTCTTAAGTTTGGAAGTACATAAAACATACATTACTTGCGTTGCATGGATGCCTCTTGATAACATCTTACTCTACTGCACTGAAAGGACATTTACCTATTCTGCAAATTAAAAAAAAAGTAATAATCTAATAGTTGTGTCTAATTACTCACGACAATTAAACTATTGTGGAAAAATATTAAAACACTGTAAGCCACTAATGTAGATGTGTATATATATTATTTTATACAAGACAAAAAGTCTCTAGTAATGAAAGTGTGAACAAATATGTTCTTGTTGTCATCTTATCTGTATTTATCTTCAGAGATATATTTAAATTATATGATATTTATGATATAGGCGCTGTCATTTGGAAATTAACAATGCAAATATAACATTACACTGTGTTGTGTTTTTTGTTTCTGTATTACCTCACTCTCAAAGTTTAATATTTTTCCTAGTTCCATCTGTTTGTCTGCAAATTTCAAGATGTCATTTGTTAACCTAACCTCCATTGTGTAAATGCACCACATTTTTGAAATCCAATTTTTGTTTGTTTGTTTGAGAGACATCCAGGTTGTTTCCAGTTTCTTGCTATTACAAATAATGTTGCTATGAATATAGTTAAGCAAATGTCCTGTGGTATGAATGTACAAAAACTAGTATTGCTGGATCAAAAGGGGGACATAGATAAGATCTCCTGAATAAACTTGGAGTGTCATAGAGGGGATGAGGGAAGGTGGAAAGAGAACAATAGATATCAAATGGGATATCTCTGTCCATTCCCCAGATAACTGGGGAATGGACAGAGAGAAAGAAAGTAAAATAGATATCTTGATGGAGGGAGCTGTTTTGGATAAGGGGGAAACCCCTGTGCTAGGGAAATTTCCATGAGTCGACAAACATGACCTCAGCTAAGACTCTAAGCAATAGTGAAGAGAGTGCCTGAACTGCCCTTCCCCTGTATGACTACATTGATGACCACCCAATCATCATCATAGAACCGTATCTAGCAACTGATGAAAGTAGATGTGGAAATCCACAGCTAAGTGCTGGGTTGAGCTCCAAGTCCAGTTGAAGAGACATAGGAGAGATTGTATAAGGGGTCAAGATCATGATGGAGAAACCCACAGTTACATGTGACTAGGAGTTATAGCCTTTAGAGAAGAGTTATCACTGTGGTAAGCTTAGATATTATGAAAGTTTCTGTCATTTACAGTGTGGCCTGTTTTTCTGTTCCTTCAAACTTTCCAGGCACCTGCTCCCTTGCTACCTACAATCTGCAATCATGCACTCTAACTCATTAGAATCAGAAGACAGGCATAACCTCTATTGCAAGTAACCTTGCTCAGGGGGTTTTATCATAGAAATAGGAAAGTCACTAGTAGAGTGTTCAATCTCCCTCCCTTAACTTCCTTTCAAAGTTGTCCTCAACAACTAACATCAGATGGGTTAATGTGGGAGGCTGAGCTATGCCTGGACAGATCACCATTCAACTGACACAATGTAACTTAGTTAAAAGTAGATGACAAAAATTTTATTCATGTATTTTAAAGTAAAAGTATCTAAAAGTTCCCAAAACTTTTCTATTTTAATTTGTTACTAAGAGGAAATTAGACTTTAGTTGTTTTATCTGAAATTTATCTCTATACTCACATGTTAAAGTCCTTAAAACTTTTTATGAGTATTTACATGGGCATCCATCAACTCTCTATACAAAAAATAATTATACTTGTTTATTATACATAGAAGCTTCCATCCTGTCAATTTTATTAAAGAAAATATTTAATTGTGAATTATAACATCTCTGTAAATTTCATATACTGCTGAGTCAAAAACACTTCTCTCAGTGCAATTTTAATTATATATGGGTCAAAGTCAAACACCAGGGATAAATCCTATTTCTACTGCTAGAGGCCCTACCACCTACTCAAACAACCCAACTGTCATTGATATTCAGGGGGCCTAGTTCAGATTCTTGTAGGCTCTCCAGCTCTCAGTCCAGAGTCAGAAAGCTCCCAGTAGCTTGGGTCATCTATCTGTCTTGGTTTCTCCATCAGGATCTTGACCACTATGCTCATATAATCATCTCCTCCCCGCTTTGACTGGATTTGGAGCTCTACCTCAAGATCCAGCAATGCTAGAAGGATGCATATTCTTACCCAAGGACATTTGTTCAACTATGTTTATAGCAGCATTATTTGTAATAGCTGGAACCTGAAAACAACCTAGATGCCCCTTAACTAAAGAATAAATGAAAAAAGAAAGCTTGGTACATTTACACAATGAAATATTATGCAGTGGAAAAAAAAACAGAACAAATAAAACAAAACAAAACAAAACAAAATGAAGCATAGTGAAATTTGTAGGCAAATGAATAAAACTGGAAAAAAATCATTCTGAAGGAAGTATAATAGATCCAGAAAGACAAACATGTTGTGTGCTCACTCATAGGTAGATACTAGATATCAAAAGATAACCAGAAAAGCTAGGTAACAAGGGGAACCCTAAGAGATATCCATGAATCTTCCTGAGAAAGGAAAATACATAAGTTCTTTTGAGTAAATAGGGGCATGGGAGGATAAGGGGAGGTGGGAAGACAACATGAAGGAATGGAATGGTAGAGTTGGGGGAGGAACTGAGAGAGAGATAGAACTAAAATAGATATTTTGACAGAAAAAATCAATTGGAGGTTCGAAAAAAACCTGGAGCTAGGGAAACTCTCGGGAATCCACAAGGATGACCCCAGCTAAGATTCCAAGTAATAGTAGAGAGGCTTTCTGAACTGGCCTCTCCATGTAATTAAATTGATGACTACCCTACTTGTTATGATAGAACATTCATCCAGCAAATAATGGAAGTAGATGCAGAGATCTACAAAACAATTTCTAATGACTAGCAAAGTCCAAATTGTTACAGGAATAGAAAGGAAAATCACAGAGACCTATTTGCAATATATCCTTCTGACTTCCAAGACATTACACCTTTCTATATTATCACAGCTCTAGGCTCAAAGTTTATGAGTCACCTGCCATATCATATCCTATCTGTATATCTTTTAACAATCCATATATTATTTACTTATTAAAATATATCTGACTACTTAATAATAATTTGTCTAAAAACATTACTATCAATATTTCTAAATAATGGTTGAATCTGTTATTAAAAATTTAAAAGTTGAGATTTAAAAATTATATCCAACACTCAATTTCATTTGGAATAACAAGAAAGCCAGAATTGCCAAAACAATTTTGCTCAACAAAGGAATCTCAGGAGGCATCACCATCCCTAACTGCAAATTATACTGTAGAGCTACAGTAATAAAAGCAACTTGGTACTGGCATATAAATAGACATGTGGATCAATGGACACAAATTGAAGACCCTGGCATTAACGCATACACTTATAAAACACCCGATTTTTGCAAAGAGGTAAAAATTATTCAATGGAAAAAAGTTAGTATCTTCAACTAATGGAGTTGGTACAAGTGGATAGCAGTGTGTAGAAAAATGCAAATAGAACCAAACCTATCACCCTGTACAAAACACAAATTCAAGTGGATCAAAGACCTCAACATAAACTCAGCTACAATGAACTTGATAGAAAAGAAAGTGGGAAATACCCTCCAATGTATTGTCACAGGTAACCACTTCCTAAATATAACACCAGTAGCACAGACACTAAGAACAACAATCAATAAGTGGGACCTCCTGAAACTGAGAAGCTTCTATAAGGCCAAGAACACAGTTAATAAGACAAAACCACAGCCTACGGAACGGGAAAAGATTTTTACAAAGCCTACAAGTGACAGAGGATTGATCTCTAAAATATATAGAGAACTCAAGAAACTAGAGCCCAAAGCCCTAAATAACCCAATTTAAAAATGGAGTTCAAAACTAAGAAGGAAATTTTCAGCAGAAGAATTACAAATGGCTGAAAGGCATTTGAAAAAGTGTTCAACATTTTTAGCCATGAGAGAAATGCAAATCAAAACAACTTTGAGATACCACCTGACACCTGTCAGAATGGCTAAGATTAAAAACACAGATGACAGCCTATGCTAGAGAGGATGTGGAATGAGTGGAATACTCCTCCATTGTGTTTAACCATTCTGGAATGCAGTATGGTGGTTTCTCAGAAAACTGGGAATCACTCTCCCCAAGAATCCAGCACTACAACCTTTAGGCATATACCCTAAAGACACACATTTGCACCCCAAAAGCATTAGCTTAACTATGTTCATAGCAGCGTTATTTGTAATAGCAAGAAACTAGAACAATCAAGATGCTCCTCAACTGAAGAATGAATTAACAAACTGTGGTACATCTACACAATGGTGTACTACTCAGCAGTAAGAAAAAAATATATCTTAAAATTTGCAGGCAAATGGATGGATTTGGAAAATATCTTCCTGATCAAGGTATCACAAACCCAGAAAGATAAGCAGAGGATGTACTCACTCATTAGTGGACTTAAAAAAAAAAAAGAGAGAGATATTATTGTATAGAAGAAGTCAAGGCTAGAACATAGTTAAATGATATAGTGCTTCACTACTGCATTGATGGCCTCTGGCAGGGGTGTGGTTGAAGAAGGTCTCATTTTGTTTAAGAGGTTGGCTACAGGGTGTTTAATTATTCCCCAGTAGATAAATGAACAGCACCAATGTGTTATATTAATGATCATTTATAATACTAAATAATTTTATAAGAGGAATGCACTTGGAATTTTGTAAATGGCATCTGGATTGTTCCTTAAATAGGTAATTAGTCATTAATCTTTTGCTCCCCAGAAATATTAGTTTATTGTGGACTTTATCCCCCTGAAATTTATTGCACATGATATTTAAAATTTTTAAGTTTTTTGAAAAAAATATTATATCCTTGTGTCTGTTTTCAATGAAGAATCTGAAGTCTGTGCTTTTTCTTCTTCACAGTGCTAAATAACAGAACCATGCTTACTGCCTGTATTTTCTTTGGTAAATCCTCTTATTTATTACATTAGGTGGCCTTACATGGTCATGACACAATACTTAAGAAAACTGAGTAAGAATGAATTTCTTTGGACATAGTATCTTAGGTTTCTTCTTATAATCTAATGTTCTATTGGTGGAGGTTTGTATTGAAAAAGGACTTCACAGAAACAGAAGAGTGATACAGTGCAAGCTTGCTTACATCACAGAAGCCAGGAAGCAGAAAGAAGGCAAAACAGGCTGGGTGATAATGTAACTTGGAAGAAACTATCTATAGTGACCATTAACTAGGTTCTACCTCCTGAAATTTGAAACATTTCATATAATGTTATTTTATTATCAATCGATCACTAGGACAATGCATTGATTTGCTTGACATTTTTATGATTTAATCAGCTCTCAATAACTCTATATATCAGCTAAAGATCAAGCCTTTCACATATGAGCATTTGGGGGAATGCTTTATATCGAAACTGGCTGGTCCATGCTATAGTTTGTTCTTATATGTACAACCTTCTAAGTTTTTATTAAGTGTTTATAATTTCATAATTTGAAATATGACTATCTTCCACTAATATATTATTATTTTCCTCCCAACTGTCAGGAGCCATGTGATTTTTTTTTTCTGATAAAATAAAGTCGGAAAATAGCAAGAGTTGCTCTCCTTGTAGCAAAATTCCCGAAGATCCTGACACACTTGGCAAGGACCTGTGAACAGTTAGTTGCATGATTCTGAGCATAGCCTCAGGGGCCTGTGTGTTATGTGCTCTCCTTGCTTTGATTAGGCTAGCCATAGTGCTGGCCTGAATGAGTCACAGTAGGTCATGAAGTTTAATTAGAGATGTTTAAATAAGATTTGTTTAAAGAATGAGTTTAACTTGAAAAGCTTTAAAGTAATGCTATCTTATAGATGGTATCAAGAATTAATGAGGACATATAAGAAAAAGAAATGAAGAAGAATCATAGAAATCCACAGTTTCCTCATTTCTAATAACTGTGACTGGTATGTAAAAAATAAACTTTTAAGTAAAAAAATGTAAAAAAAAATAAATAAATTTCCAGGTTACATTGCTTATGGGATAAATGGATAAACCTGGTAGACTCCCTGAAGGGATAGAGCAATACAAAACATAGAATGGATCTTCTGACTGGTGAGTTTACTGAGAGACCACAGAGCCAACAGAAGGCACAAATGTAAATAGTAACCGCAAGAGACAAAACTGTTTCTCACTTTGATAACACATTAATTGTAATGTGCTGCCAGCTAGTCACATTGTTCTACCTGTAGATGTGCCTAGTTAGAAAACTTTCTCTGTAGGTTACAAACATCACCTGTGCTTCTGACGATAGAAATACAGGTCAGAAAATTAATGACTACCTATGGGAGAATTAAGAGAAAATAGACAGGGAGCAAGCAAATAATAATGTAACCATTTTTAGAAACTTAAGAAGCAAAAATTATTGTGAAATGGTTCTCAAAAATCACTGAAACAATATAAATAAACATGGCTTTAACTATCCGGAGCCACTTGCTTGAACAATAGGTAGTCACAGTTGCTTTTTATCTCAAATTAATCCTAGTCTTTAAACATATTTGGAGCAAGGCTTCCAGCACAAAACAGCAAGTTATTTCTCAACAACTTTACATTTTGATGTTTATTCATAATTATAAACTTTCCTCCCATACTCTTCACAACTGAAATATATACATTGTTTTACACATCTCAAGGCTTACTCTGTTCATCCATACTTCAAGAACAAATACAAATTTTTAAGCACAATTTTCATATTTTATCCATATATTCACACATCTTCAAAAATTTTATTTATCTACAATTATCAAAGTGCATTTTGACAACTCGTCAGTAACCTTGGTATTTATTAATTTCAAGAGTGCATAATTTTCTCTTACTATGAAAATTTATAGCATAATTGTAACTATACATTTGTTCTTGAACTTTTCAAAATGAGTTTTAGAGCAGTTGTTCTTTATCGATGTATGTTCAGAAAATAAGAAGGAGGACTATTCATATGTGTGCACTATTTTGAGTTTTATGTTTATTTATAGTTAGTCATTTATGGCATTAAGGTTGTAGAGTGATCATGGATAGGCACTTGTAATAAGATATAGTATAGCTCAAAAAATGCCTACAATCTTCTAATTCCCTCAATTAAACTGCTCTACCCTCAGATATGTTTAATATACATTGATATGCAAGTATAGATTTTATACAAATATAATATCTTTAGTATAAGCTTAAAACATAGGCCTAATAAACAAGATATACTACTATCAACTGGGATGTAAAGAATCATCAAGTAGTACTTCTAAATAGAGTCACTAAAATTATTTTTGAAAATTAATATTTCTATATTTTTTTGTTGTTTGTTTGAGACAGTATTTCTCTATGTAGCTTTGTCTATACTGAAGCTACCTTTCTAGACCAAGCTGGCCTTAAACTCATAGTGATCCACTAGCCTTTGCCTCCTGAGATTAAAAGAATTTTTAAATTTTGAAGATAAGTATGTTGTTTACTGAAACAATAATAAGAAAACATCATAAGAAAAGCTTCCAAGTTTTCAGGCATTTTATATTCCAAGTAGTAAATAATGAAATAAATAAAAAGGAAGCTGGAGAAAGTAACATCACAAGACATGTAGAAAGTAGCCTTACGTGTAAAGATAGTTCAAATTAAAAGTAGAGTTTAAATTTCTTTTTATTTTGCAATTGCTTTCAGCTCCTTAACTGAATCTTTCTTTTTTAAGTAGGCAGTAGAGACATAAAGTTGACATATTTAGCTTAAAAGGACATCTAAAACTTAACAAAATAAACCTCATTTATACTTCATGATAAATGTGTTGCCCTGATTTTCAGGTCTATTTCTTAGAGAAATAGAAACTGCCCAATAAAATCAAGGATGTTGTTCTTTTATTGTCTATACTTGTCTTGAAGAACTCTGATTAATCTCTAATTTCCCAGTTTTACAATCCCATGACTTTCTTAGTTCAAGTTTTGTAGATAAACTGTCACATCATGTCTCTTCCAGTGGCATCCAGAGTTAATGGATGCTATCACCACTCCACAGAACCATGTGGGAAACAGTACTGAATGGAATATGATGTTACAACACAGCTGCCCTCATTAGAAGTTGCACAAATTCTATAACTCTATCGTGGATTTAGGCACTGCCTTCTTTTACAGCAGGGTAAATGAAATACTGGAAGAAAGTTGTCAGTTGGGACTACAAGTATTGAAATTTGTTTTCCTCTTTTAACTCGGCAATGCCAGCTCTATGCATTTCTGGTTAATCTTGACTCATTTTGTAGACCAGACTAGCCTTGAACTTGCCTCTGTTTTCTGGGTGGGTGCTGGATTGAAGTTATGTGCTACTACCACTTGGCTAAGAATAAAAGTTAAAAAAAAAAGTAAATGTAAATGTTTTAATACTAAGTATTTGTAAATTCTATTGATTTTTATTTTTTGTGCATGAGTGTTTGCCTTAGTTTATGTATGTACATCACATGCTTGCCTAATACCCATTGAGTTCAGAAGATGTCATTGAATCTCCTGGAACTGAAGTTCCAAGTGTCAATGAGCTGCTCTATATCGATATATGCAGGTCCCTCTACAAGAACATTTAGTGTTCTAACCACTGAGCACTCTCTTCAGCCCCAATACTAATTAATTTCATGTACAAAACTTGAAAATTACTATACCTGTTAAATTGGAAAAATATGAAACACACAATAAAATGTGAAAACAGCTGTTGTATATTTAAGACTGATAGAAAATACATTAGGTACACTGTGGACCCTGAGGATGTAATGATTTATCTAACTTTCACCCTTACACTACTAGATGACAGTCTCCAGATATTGACTTGTCTGAAATTGCTCCTAAGCTAAAAGATCTACATCAGACTTATCTAAGATTTCTGTACCCTTCAAGTTCAGTAAGCATCTATTGATTTCAAAGACTGACAATTTTGAACGTAATGACTAAATTATTGACATTGATCACCGAATAATTTTGAAGTAAAGAATTTACCACATGAATCTCTTTATCAGGAAAGAGATGAGGAACTCATCATTCATAATAGCAATGAATTACCTCTACAGAGATATTACAGAGAGGTATTAACTCTAATGCTGGTACCCTGTGTATACAACAAATTCAAATTTTTCTACTTATCCCCTAATTCTGCCCATTCTTTTTAGTTCAATTTAAAAAGTTTCTAGTCATTTTTTTACTGTAAAATACTTGATTCTCATTCAGACTTTCTTCACATTCTGCCTTTTGTCATTTAAAGTATCTTAGATGTCCCTTTACTCTGACAAGTCAGTTATCATCATTTAAAGAAAGAAAAGATAATTTAGTGAAAGTAGTAATCAGATTGGACTAGAAGCTCAGATGTGTCTCCATCTAGTGAAACAAACAATTTGCCCTTCAGTTTTCTTATGAATTTTCAGAGATTAAAAATAACATGATATTTAAGGACTGAATCAGTAGCCAATCTGCATAAAGTTGCAATACTTTCTTTTATTTATTTATTTTTTTAAACAGCTTTCGCCTGACCACTGTACTACTGTTCCTGCCTTGTTCAGTTCATTACATATTCACTTACATCTAAAAAAACAAAAGCTCATTTTTGTAACCTTAAGAAAATATACCTTTCAATTGTCTAATGAAGTTGTGTCTATAGCAAATCATTTTCCTGTACTATTTTTTCTAATCACTGAATGAATTTTCCTTATTAACTATGATAAATATTTTATTTCTTTGTTTTATCTTCTTTGTCTATCCACATTTTATGAGCATTTTAAGGTTCAATTAGCATGATTCTACATTTTTACTTGAATAAATTATTTTTCCTACTCTTTTTCTTCTCTTATATTACAAAACATCTCTTCATTTGATCATGAACTGAAGTAGATAGTTAGGTATTAATCACCCTGAAGAAAGGATGCTGACTCAGTTACCTGATATTCTACTCAGAACATGCTGAAAACAATAGAAAGATTCCATTTCTAAGCAGATTTTGTTGATTGATAAAGATAGTTCCTATTTTGAAATTAATAGCTAAATATGTTAATAGCAGAACCTTTCAATTTTTTTTTTATTAAAGAAATAAAGGTGTACAAATACATCTGGTAGTAAAAGTCGGTTTTAAATGCTTCCTACCTAACTCATATATTGTTACTTGTAGAATATTTGGGTAAAAGACAGTGTATACTTTCATTAAACTCCTGTTTTAAAATAATATATGGCATTAGCAAAAGGGAAATTATAAAATATTTTCTCATAGTATCCTCACACAGATTTCTGTGAAATTAAACATTTAAAGAGGAGTGTCATGGCATGTATCTCTACCTCAACCACTCTGGGACTAAGACAAAAAGAATATCAGACTGAAATTAGTCACTACTACATGATAAGTTCAAGGCTAATGTGTACTTTGTAGAAAGAGTAATAGTTAAATAATTAAAATGATTAATTTAGCAAATAAGTTGACTATTTAAATGGAGCACAGTACTACAATGACATATTTTTATTTTCAGTTCTTTGGATATTTGTGTATATACAAATATAAGTATATTCATCCACTCCTCCAGTTCCTGGCTTAGTATCCCTACTATCCTTCCAATTTTGTGTTTTCTTTTTAAAAATCTCATTATTATGAATCTGTGATGCCCATATATTCTTGTTAGTTTATATTATGAGCTCAAACACTCCTCCCACCATGGCTTTCTTGCTGTGATGATCTACATTCCTGTGGCACTGTTGTGCCAATGAATCATATTCTTTTTAATTTGTTTTATAATATATATTTTGTGACAAAGACAAGAATAATAACTAATACACAGATAAGTTATATTTTAACTTGGACTAGATGAAATATAGAAGTTTTGATTAATTTGAAAGTTCAACTATAAATAAAAATAAAAGTTGATGCTCTATGGAGTGGGTGCTGAACTGAGCAATATTGGGTCCTTGAGATCCCAGTCCCTGCCCCCCAGAAAAGTTGTGTTCTGGGACCAGGTTCTGTCTATGGTGTGTGTCTACACACACTCCTTAGCAAAGAGTAATAGACTTTGGCTGTGAGGGGCTCCTCCAGCTGCTACTAAAACAAAGGAACTTGCATGGCCACCTCGCCACCAACTGCATCAGCAGAGAAGGACTTAGTACTTCAAATTCTGACCCCTGCCCAGAGCAGAGTCAGAGAATGAGCAGTCTCCTTGCTCAGAGGTGACAGGAGACACACAAGCCCTCTTGCCACAATTGATCAGGAGCCACCTAATTGTGAACCACTGAAGCCATGCACAAATGCCAGTGCAAAAATACATATAATAATATAAAGAACAACAAGGTAACTCCAGAAGAAAGTGGTGGTTCTACAAGTATAAGACCTGAACAGAGCAGTGAAGAGGAAGCAGAAGGAAGCAACACCAAAAACACCTTTATGAAGATTATTGAAGCCCTCAAAGAAGATATAAAAAATTCCCTTAAAGAAATAGAAGAAAATACAAACAAAAAATTAGAAGAGATGAACAAATCTTTGAAAGAAAATAATATTGGGAGACTTCAACACCCCACTTTTACTCCTGGATAGGTCAACCAGACAACTCAACAGAGAAATAAGGAGTCTAACAGAAGTAATGATGCAAATGGATTTAATAGATATCTACAGAAGTTTCCACCCAGAAATATACATATTTCTCAGCACCCCATGAAAATTTCTATAAAATTGACCACATAATTGCTCATAAAGCAAATATAAACAGATACAAAAAAAAATGAAAACAATCCCTTGAAACATTTTGGACCACCAGGGCCTAAAGTTAGAGTTCAACAACATCAAAAATCACAGAAAGACTACCAACTGATGGAAACTAAACATCACTCAGCTGAACCATCTCTGGGTCAAGGAAGAAATTAAGAAAGAAATCAAAGTCTTCCTAGAATATAATGAAAATGAATCCACAACATACCCAAGCTTGTGGGACACAATGAAAGCAGTCTTAAGAGGAAAATTTATAGCACTAGATGCCTATATGAAAAACTTAGAGAAATCCCACACTAGAGAACTAACAGCTCAGCTGAAAGCCTTAGAACAATTAGAAGCGAACTCACCTAGAAGGAGTAGACATCAGGAAATAATCAAACTTAGAGCTGAAATCAATACAATTGAAACAAAAAGAACAATACAAAGAATCAATGAATCTAAGAGTTGGTTCTTTGAGAAAGTCAACAAGATAGATAAGCCCTTATCCATATTATTCAAAAAGCAGAGAGAGTGTGTCCAAATCAACAAAATCAGAATTGAAAAGGGGGACATAACAACAGACCCCCAGGAAATACAGAGAATTATCAGATTATACTTTGAAAATCTATATTCCTCAAAAATGGAAAACCTAGAAGAAATGGAGAGCTTTCAGGACAGGTACCATTTACCAAAATTAAATGAAGAACAGATTAATTACCTAAACAGACATATAGCCATTAAGGAAATTGAAGCTGTCATTAAAAGCCTCCCTAAAAATAAAAGCCCAGGTCCAGATGGTTTCTGTGCAGAATTCTACAAGACATGCAAAGAAGAATTACTACCATTACTCCTCAAACTATTTCACATAGTAGAAACTGAAGGAATATTGCCAAATTCCTTTTAGGAGGCGTCAATTACCCTAATACCCAAGCCACTCAAATACACAACAAAGAAGGAGAATTACAGACCAATTTCCCTCATGAATATTGATGCTAAAATACTCAACAAAATTTTGCAGACCATATACAACAATATATATAAAATATCATCCACCATGACCAGCTAGGCTTCATCCCAGAAATGCAGGGTTGGATTAACATACGAAAATCCATAAATGTTATCCATCATTTATACAAAGTGAAGGAACAAATCCACATATTATATCCTTAGATGCTGATAAAGCCTTTGACAAAATCCAACACTCCTTTTTGGTAAAAGCTCTGGAGGAATAAGGAATACAGGGGAAATACCTCAATATAATAAAGGCGTTCTACAAGAAGCCAACAGCCAGGATCAAACTTAATGGAGAAAAACTCAAAGCAATCCCACAAAAATCAGGAACTAGACAAGGATGTTCTCTCCCCTTATCTATTCAATATAGTTGTCGAAATTTTAGCTAAAGCAATACTAGAATGAAAGGAGATTAAGGGGATACAAATTAGAAAAGAAGAAGTGAAGCTATCTCTATTTGCAGG